>CM076578.1:475407540-475657446 GCA_034641835.2 Pinus albicaulis
TCTTTCTATTGTCTTGGCTTTTTATCTCAAGGAGAGAAAGCCTCGCACTCTGACGCTGATGTTTCGAAGATAATGTGTGGGCTTGTAGAAATTTTTCCTGTGATGTAGAAAGAACAAGTTTTGTCGAAGACAAGAGGGCCTGTGAAGAAAACATTGGAATTTATTTACAAGAGAATGTAAATTCAGAGGTGAATAAAGATTTCCAAAAAGTGTCAAAGGGTTCCTGTATTGTTGAAAAAAAAGAATCTATTAATTCTGAAGATTCTAGTCAAAACTTCGTTGCAACAACTGAACAACACTATGAAAGCATGGAAGATCATTGCAATAATTTTGTGAATAGCGAGGAAAATAGTGCAGTTTCTCAAACATGTTTGCAAGAGGAGGAAAATTTTCGTCAATAATTGATGTTATACGAAGAACATCAACATTATGGAGAGCAAACCTTGGATTTTTATTTTCAGCCTAAATGCCTGCCTACAGAAAATGGCAGTCAAGTTCCTCACACACAATTTCTAATTGAAAAGTCAAACAATGAAAGAACCTACCATATTCAAAGAAGTCTACATCAGCAAAATGTTCAAGAAAAGAAGAAAGCCAAAGTTTTGTCTCATGATTTCTATGATCTAGTTGCTGAATATATGGCAAATTTCTTTGGTCAGCAACAAGATTTTATGCAAGGGTATGTACAAAGTTTTGTATATGAAAAATTTTCATGGTACATTCATGTTTTGATTTTTAAATTTCAGCAGTACGAAGGTATTAAATCTAACAAGCAGATGTTGGATTGGTTCCATTGGAAGTTTGAATTCACTTGATTAAGTTCAACCATGCTTATATATATAGGAGTTGTATATAAATAAGCTCAGGAGTTGAGCATTCCCAGTTGCAGTATTTCTAGTTTAGAATTTTCAGTTTAAAAATAAAGATCCTAGAAGAAAGAGGTTACAGAGAAGTTTTGAAATTTTCAGAGATTTTGGATTGAGAGAAAATTCAGTTTGACTTGAATCCATGCCCAATAAAGGCTACTGATCTACAAGTTCTCAGCACTTTGCTACCAAAGTACTATCCCCAATTGGAGCCAGATGTTGTAGCACAATTTCACTTAGCAAAAAGTCGGGAGAGGTTCTTGGAAATTTAAGGTTTCTGAGGAACAATTATTAGAAAATTAAGAAGAAGTGGAACATGTTCAAGAAGATAAACAAAATGTTTTAAAGGCATTTGAAACACTGTGCCTAAGAAATCTGTTATTGGGTGATTTAATTACATTGCAGGGGTAAGACTAATTCTTGCATTGTGAAATCTTATGAAAGTGTTGATGTTCATTTAATCCTCAGTTATTGAAGAGCTGAGGGGTATTTAAACATTTTTTGACCAGTGACTCGCCTAAAATAACTTGACATGCAACCACACACTAAATTCGACTTTACCCAAAATATGACTTAACTTGACTTGACTCAACTTGACTCTCTAATTTTAGCCATCTTTTTCATGTAGAAGTAATTAATTATTTTAACACTCCCCTTTAATTATAACGGCTAAACTAGGACATGACTCATCACAACTCAAACATGAATGTTGGTCTATGTTTCAGCTAGGTTTACAACACTGAAGTTCCTATGTGAAACTCAAATAATTTTTTTTCTAATGGCTTAGTAAATTTATCAGCTAATTGATTACTCGATTTACAAGGCTTCAAGTGGACTTCTCCATTTCTCACAAGTTCTCTAATAAAATGATATCTAGTATCAATATTCTTTCTCTTTTGATGAAACACACTATTCTTGGATAGTGAAATCGTTGAGGTGTTTTCACAATATATTTTTGTTGATCCTTGGTGTTTTTGCTTGATTCCATCCAATACTGTTCTTAACCACACTTCTTAGCATTTTGTTGATGTCGCGGCTACATATTCTCCTTCCGCTGACGAAAGTGTCACAATAGGCTTCTTCTTAGATGTCCATGAAATCATACCTGAACCAAGATGGAACACATAATCAAAAGTGCTCTTCTTATCATCCAAATTTCCTAAAATATCACTGTCGGTGTACCCAATAAAATCCTTATTTTGTGTGCTTGCATACATTGTGCCACACTCTCTAGTTCATGTTATGTATCTTAGAATTATTTTTCCTTCTCTCCAATGTGTGTCTTTTTGGAGTCTCCATAAATCTGGAAATTAAACTAACTCCTTGCATAATATTTGGTCTTGTAGCTATGAGATACATGAGCCTTTCAACCAATAATTTGAATAGAGTTGGATTAGCATCTGATCCTTCATCATCCTAATTAAAATTTGTACATGCTGCATATGATGTAGGGGAAGGTTTACAATTTTCCATCCTGAATCTTTTCAGCAAATATTTGGAATATTTATTTTGACAAATAAAATTTCCTTTTTTCATATTGCTCAACTTTTATGCCATGAAAATATTTCATAAGTCTAAGATATTTCATCTCAAATTCTTTCTTCATTGTTGCTTTAAATTCATCCAATTCAAAATCACCTGTATAAATAATGTCATCAACATATAAGCAAACAATCAAAATATGTCCATGCTCCTCTACCTTTGTGTACACGGTAGGCTCAATGTTTCTTCTGCAAAATCCATTCTTGATCATGAAGTTTTCAATTCTATTATACCCAAAAATACTTTTGAGGTTAGGGGGACTGGATTTTTCTTGAATCCAAGCTTTAAAGTTCTAGTTTTTGGATTGAAATTTCATGCACATAAGTAAACGAATTCTATAAAATCAAAGACTTAAGGGATGGATGAAACAATTTCCAGTCCTGTGGTGAAAATTCTATTATTTATATTCTCATCTAATGACAAGTTCAAATAACAATGGTATGCAGTAAGTAGTGAAAACAGTTATCTATGCATGCAAGTGAATTGAATGTGTCACTCCAAATTATCTCTCTCTGCTTTCTAGTAGCCATTTATTTGTTATACTTAGGGAAATATTTCTTTATCAATAAATCCCTCTCACGAATCTTAGTTATTAACTTCTCATTCGTTGGTGCAATTACTAATATAACCATCTTCTCTTGTTCCATTACGTTGATTGAGGAAAAATAATTACTAATGACAATCATGCTTTACGAGGTGTGATAAGGAGAAAATCTCTAACTACGATTTCCATCACATCATATTTACCTAGATATAAATTTCCTTTATTTATGTTTTGTGACCTTAAAATGAGGAGAAAGAGTGAAAAGTAAAGGTGGTGGAGTGATTTCCTGGTAGGTGATATCTGCAATTAATATCAAATAATGACAAGGAGTGTAGATGAATGAATTGTGGAAAGTCTCAAGTTGTGCGGGAGAGGTGTGATATGCATAAGTGGGTGTGTGGAAGGGGAAAATGTGGAGAGAAAGTGTGTGGAACAAGATGCGTGAGGAGGTTAACTGTGGATAAACAATTTTCAATGAGAGATATGTATGTAGTTTATCCACACATTGGAAAATCGGAAAAGTTTTGTATATAAATGAAAGAGCGCAAAGTAACTTAAGTGGATATTTTTAATGGAATCTCTTTTCTGCATAGGACTAGACATTTTTTCTCGCCAACAAGCCCAATCAATCCCATGATTTCATCCTGGTTATATCTTTAAGAAACTTTTTCTATTTATTTGGTAAACATGTGTTGATTCACATTTAACATCTACCAAAGCCATTTTGATTGGAGCAATTGTTATTTCTTTTTATTTTGTAAGTGCCATAATTATGGGGATTAGGAGCTCAATGGTCCTTGAATTCACCATGTTATCAATTTATTAGGTTGCAAAAAAGTGAAGCAAAGGATATGAAAAGTATCATGGCCTCAAATACCATTAATAAGAAAAGAGAGATGTTAGATCCCTCTATTATATTAGTATGCATGTTATATGGAAGGAATACCCTAACTCTAAATCTAAATCAATTTTCCTAGAATTAGTATTTAGTATGAATTTGGGATATTCCTTGTGTAGACACCTAAGTACCCCAATCACCGAGGAATATCACAAGGAAATAGAACAGGTTTAATTATTAAAGAAGGTTTAAAAGTAAAATAAATTCTTAACTGAATCCCCACAAGAAGATATCATTGTTAAAGTTCGTCTTATTTGTCATCCAAATTTATGTTTGATATTTTCTAATGGCACCATTGGAATTTGTTAAGGAAGTTAATAGGTTATTGAGGACATTCACAAGGGAGAGAGCATTTGTGAAAAAAAATCATTTTGAAAAATTGAAACAAAATTCAAGTTATTTAGGTCTAAATTAAGGAAAATTAATGAATAATTCCCTTAGAAAAAATATAATGATGAAAATTAATTTTGGCATTGATGCCATGTGGACACTAAAGGAGGTTCTTTGCAAGAAGTATTTCAATGATAAAGTTAGGACAAGTGTTTGAATATATTGATACTAAGAAGAAATCAATCTCCAATATGGAAATACATGAAAAAAAAAGCTATATTCATCATTAAGGAGCATCTATCTTGGCTTCCAAGGAATAAAGAGGATACCATCATATGAGAATAATTTTGGTATGCCCCATTAAAATTATCTCCTAGTTGAAGAGGAATTAAAACCTAGAATGATATTATTATTATTATTATCCAATTTTAAGGTCATGGCTAAGTCAGACACTAAATTGATGTATGAGAATCTCCTTGTTTGTGAGGCAAGGGACCCACCTCCTCGCAACAATTTAACTGCTAAGTCTATGAAAGCATACATACTCAACCCCTCTGGTTTTGAACCTATGACCTCTAAGGAGGAAACACATGCTCTTCACCTTAGGCCCACTCAAGTTGTATACACCCTAGAAAATCCATGATGTTAAACTAATGACCCTTGCAAATAATAATAGAAAAAGACAAATAATAATGGGAAAAGAGTAAGGCATTCCCAAATCTTCCAAAGAAAATAGAAGAAGAATGAAACCTATCATTAATTGCCTTTAAAGAAAATAACTCAATTGCTAATAATAAAAAATATTTAAAATCTTTAGAAACTAAAATATGAATCTAAAGATCTTGCAACCTGTTTACCACCTTTTAGTTTTTATGGTCTTTTCCTACTCAATGCTGAGGACTTATCCTTTTCGACTGGTGGATCATCGGCCTTCCTTTTCTTAATTACATGATGAGAAATAGGTATGAAATCCTTATATTAAATGAGAAACACAGCTTACTAAACTCCGGAATAAAGTTTAGGCCAAAGTTAGCACCTCAAGGTAAATTCCTTTACATGGTTATTAATACGTTATTAATACAAAATAAGCTCCTAATCATTGAGAACATCAACAAATGAGGTATACAAGAGCATTTATTATGTGTATTGTGTAAAAAGAAAGAGAAAAACCAAGGCACCTCATTGAGAACCTCAACAAATTAAATGAGGCAGACAAGAGCTTTTCTTAAGTGTAAGAACAAAGAGAAAAACCAAGACACCTCAATGCTGTAAGAGATGGCAAAGTGTTTACAGAACAAGCACCTAACCTTTGAGAACCTAAAAATTTGAGGTATACAATAGCCTTCCTGGTAAGTAAGAGGAAAGAGAAAAATCATGAAACATCGTTTTAACAATGTTGTAAGAAATGACACTGTTTAAAGTACAAATTAAAAAGACTCGAGGGCACTTTAGTTGAATGTAACAAAATAAAAAAATTACATTTTTGTTGGCAAAACTTCATATTCATCTACGATCTATGGATTGATATAACAAAATAAAAAAATTACATTTTTGTTGTCAAAACTTCATATTTATCTACGATCTATGGATTGATATAACAAAATAAAAAAATTACATTTTTGTTGTCAAAGCTTCATATTCATCTATGATCTATGGATTGATAGGAGGCATGGAATTGTTTTTGGTCTTGTGCTTAGTGAAGTTTACAAGAAATAAAAAATTAGCCTGGACTAAGATGTTAGATATACACATATCCTCGGCATAAGCCTGGGCTAAGATGTTAGATATACACAGATCCTCGGCATAACAGTACTTGAAAGTAGAAAAATATGTAATATCAGTGCACAAAAAACATTACGTATTAACGAAATAAAGTTACATCCACAGCAACATACACCAGACATCATATGGACCGGTGAAAATTGCGAAACATTATTCACCTATATCTACCATACTTGAGCTAGATGATACCGCACAAACAGGGCCCCGCCATGAATGGAGACACTCAAGATTTATTTTGGACAACGCAAACTACTTAGACCTGCTACTGGTATGATAATAGTAATATAAAGTTGTCACAACACTCAGCACTGGATGAAAAAACTCTTCCAACCAAAATTGCTGCAAGCTTGATTAACACTGCTTGAAAAACGGGTATGAGCAACGCCCTTGCAGTTATCCGTGTTGTAAGCCGCAGCTGTCTGGCCTTGATACACGAACTCGTATCCTCCATGAACGTCGTTGCCGATATTAGAACACCCACATTTGCTGTATCGGGCAGCGTGGTTGTTACAACCAGGCCCTGCCCACGCAGAGAAATAACTGGCCTGCGAAGGCTGGGCCATGGCTAAAAACAAACATACCAACACAAACATCACGTAAGCCAAGCGCTTGGTTTCCATGATAGCTGATAACCTGAAACCGGATCAGGATCTTAAGGTGTGAGTGCTTTGGACGTAGTCGGGAGACCCAGATTTATAGTGAACGTAAAGCGATGGGATTTCCACTGGTGAATAAAGAATTGTTTTTTTTTTTACTGTTTGGGATTCCGAATTCTAAATGCGTATCGAGACTGAGAGTGGGTAAATCAAATTTATAATTTTAAAATAATTAAACTAATACATTATAAGCTTTGTCATGAATTCTCTTTTTTTTTAATCCAATAATAACTAAACTGCTCATCATAAATTGGGCGGTTGGAAACTCTATCATGAATTAATGGTTAAATTCTGCAATGGAAAGTTCGAAAGATTTTTAAAAAATATTATTGCATGATGGAAATCTCCGTCAGATGACAATTATTGCATTTACGTTCAAGATGATCCACAGGTTTTGTTTTGTAGCGGAAGAGTCGGACGAGGCATTTTGTCGGTGAAACTGCTGACAAGATTACTGCGATCGATAATGATGGCAAGCAAGTAAAGATACATGGAGAGAAAACGTGTCTTTGAAGATATGCTTGCGAGTGGAGAATGACAGTGGCTAGTGGCTAGGTATGGCCTTTTATCTATAAAAATAAGACGTGGCCCCAAATTCAACAATTTCGTGGTTCATGATTCTGTCTATTTACGACAATCTTCGTACAATGACATTGACATTTATCACATGTGTGATATGGATATGTGGAGTTAGAGTTCTATTAATATATTAGGGGAGTATATGTTAGTTCTTGGATTTAATGATATATCCAAAATTTAATGGATGATATATATTGTTTTAGTGATTAATGGAGTTATAGTTCTATAAATATTGGTTATGGTTGTGATAATTTTGTAGTTTTAGAGAAAGACGAAGTGTTTTTTAGCTGAAAAAACTATGACAGTTTAGGTAGATATGTACGTAGGAATTTTAAAACTCATGCACTGGTCAAATTTGACGGTTTCAACAAATCCATAGCCCGTTTCAACAACTTTAAACCCACAAAACTTGATGGCATGACTGAAGTTTTAGCCATATTTGACAAGAAATAGTCTAGGCAGGCGGAGCAATTACCCGGATTCCATTACCGGCCAAAAAAACTTCCAGCTTTCGCCGTAATTACTCCAACCCCTCCGATGCAGCTATGTTTGATGTGATAGTTAGAATCCGTCAAAACCATAATCTTTCCGGATCCGATCCAGCACGACCATCCATTCGTCTAGCGAGGCACTCGTTAATGCAATGAGGGTGGCAGGTGGGTGACTTGAATTCAAAACCGAGCCAAAACAAAACCGCACAAGAACTCCTCGGCCTCCCTGCGCAGAACACTGTAAGTATCCATCACTTCCTTGACTTCGATATATTTTTATTCGAACAATTTACGATAGTAGGTATGGCTTCCTTTTTAGCAAATTTAATTCAAACAATTTAATTCAAACAATTTTTGACAAGTCGTGTAATGAGGGTTCTGTATTTCCATCGTTACACCATGGGATTTGCTTCAAATTCACTTCGTAACCCATATTACATTAGCCACAAGCTTTACTTCATTCATAAACTCTCATTTTCCTTGTCTTGATCTTACATACAACTTCTTCACTGCTATTTCTTTTTTGTATCTCGTTACTCCTTGAAAGAATTAGCCCCATCAACAACCCATGATAAAAACCCTCTTCATCTTCGTCAAGTCATGCAATATCATATGTTAAAAATAACAGTGTTGGCATTATGACGTAATATGTTGTCCTTGATGGAAACCTACTTGATGAGTTGCCTTTTGATAACAACCTATTTGTTAAAGATGTAAAAATGATGTATCTACAGATCAGTTCAGATGTGACAAAAAAATGAATTCCAGTCAATAACATAGAAATGATAAAAGTAATATTTCACAATGTATATGTAGGTTTGATGAAGGCAACCCGTGTATACATCCATAATTAGTGTATACATAGTTTTGATGAAGAGAAGTCGTGTATACACACGGGTTCGAGGAAGCCAAGTCGCATATGTACTTACGCACTCATTTTATAATACCAAGGGTCCTTACCATGGTATTAGCCCACAATATTAGATGTTGTGTCATCTATCTGATTCCGTCCAAGAATACCATCGGCACTAGTATGGTTTTCGCTAGTAGAATATGTACAAATCTGATCAATGAGTGATTAAATATGATTAATGATGCTGACTGGATAAGGGTTCTATAAATCTAAAAAGATATATGACTGAAAGTCTCAGATCTGTTTTTGAGTTTGTTCAAATTCTGAAAATTCAGTGTTCACAAATCTATACGCAGGTTGGTATGAAGGAAAGTGCGTATACACGCAGGTTACGGTAAAGCGAAGTAGCATATGCTTTTAATGAGATGAATGATCAAGGTTGAATTTGGTTTTGCATATTGATTCAGAGGTCTGGGTTTATTACTGTGTTCTGGTTATAGTGATTTAATTGTTCTGTTTAAAGTTTGGGTTATGATTGTTAGTGTTGATCTATATATTAAGTTGTGTTGAAGTTGTTGGATCTAGTGTGAAAATTTATGAAACGTGGTCTGTAGTAGGTCTAAGGGTTGAAGCCTTCAATATGGAAGTAGAAGGAACTTCCTGCCATTATAAGCTAATGTTCTGATCAGGGGGTTGTAGCTCCCTTCCAGTAGTGGCTGGTAAATGAGATCAGGGGGTTGGAGCTCCCTTCCAGTAGCAGATGGAGAACGAGAGAAGGTTGCAGCCTTCTACAATTAGTTTCCTACGTACTGGTATGAGTCTGCATCAGTACAAATATTGTAAGAATTTTTCTATATAATAAACATTGAAGACAAAGACGACAACTATGGTGGTTTTCTCCCGACTTGGGTTTCCACCTTAAATCTTGGTGTTCATGTGTGATGCTCTTATGTGATGATTTATTATGTTATTACTGCACAGGTTTACTACTTAACTATCTGATTCATAACTAATGATTATGGGCTAAAGAATGTTTCTCAATGATTATCTAAACAGTAAAGTTATTTTGATATACGTAAGTTTCTGTTAGGATAACCGCGTACATACCCTAGTTGGGCTAATCAAAGTCGCGTATAGAAATATGTAAAAGAAAAAGTAAAAGATTGTGATTTCACCCCCCCCCCCCGCCCCCCATCAATATTTTTCCCAACAAACAGTAAGTGCATAGATACCTTCTATACAGGGTGAAACCCTCCCTCTCCAAGATTTTTGTTTTCAACAAAATTATCCTGAAGCAATCGAGACAATTTGCTATTTTGATATGGCACATGTGAATTCCTTTGTGCCAATGTTGCAATAACATCTCCTAGTGTTGAAAGGGACTTGTTAATGTATTTTTCCTCCTTCAAATGATATTTGGTTACTTCAAATTTATCTACCCTCTCACTTCCAACAAGATCTACCAAATTAAGGCAGCTATAAAGGTTACAACCAGAAACACAATTTATACCTGACACATGCACAATCATCACACTGCAAAGAACATTGTTAGTAATGTACTCCTTTAAACAAATTACTAAAAATGAAGATGTTTTATGATATGTTAGATGTTTAGAAATGGTCCTAAGTTCTCAAACCTATGAGAACAGTTGCTTCGGTCATTTAGTGCAATATAGCTAACAATGTGATTCTTTAGGCTAAAATTCATCAAATCCAAAACACCAGAAGTTGCTTTAACATAGAAACATTGCTGCTCCTAAAATCGGGAATAAAATTTGGAAACAAATCTACTTCTAAAAGAGAAGAATTTTTGGGTACACATTCCAAATATAGATGGAAACTACTACTTACATAGGCGATGTAACTAGCATTATCCCAACAATTTCTCTCTTTTTAGGTACATTGACCAACATTTAATCATCATCTTGCCCCTACAACAATCAAATTTCCTTGCATCCACTGCAACGGTTAAAGAATCTATTGCATCATCTCAGTCTTAACCTTGAGTATGATTACTTCACTAGATTCTAGTGCCTCTTTGATGTAGTGAAATTTCACCCTGATATGCTATTTATAGATGAAACTTGGGATTATTTTCCAAAGGAATTACACTATGTCACAACAAATAGGTATGGACCCATATTCAAGTCTAATATCTTTGCCTATGCACTACAACCAAACAACTTCCTTGGAAACCTTCAAAGTTGCACTCTAGTCTGCTTTAATGTTAGACATGAAACTAATTGTTAAACCTTAAACCTTAAACTAAGCACAAATATCGTTAAACCTTGAGATTGTTTCCCTCTGAGATAATTCTAGGTTAATTAATTATGCAAGAGAATCTAAAATATTTTGTTATTTTTTTCCTTGATTTTATGGATGGCCAACGTTATGAGCAGATTAAGGCAGGTGCTTAAACCTTAATAATACTAAATATTTTAAAAGGGTCGATCCTTTACCTCTGAATAGTAATTTGATTTAAAAGTGTGTGAAAGGAAGAGATGTAAGAAGTTATGATTTTCTAAATATTTAGACTGGATTTTTAGTTAATCATAAGAAAGAAACCAAGTAAACAATGTCTACAACTCAACAATATATATTTAACCTTATGAAGATGACTGACAATTTATAAATATAGACGGACCTAAAAAGATAAATAGTCCAATAAACCAATATCTAAAATAGATGATAAATTCAGAGGGGATTTAAGATAGATTGATATTTGGCTTTCTCTTGCCCAATTTTCTTCATAACACTTAAATATATGTAGAAAAACAAGATGAAGTGAAAACACTAGAAAAAATTCACAAGGTGACAAGTTGTTCAAAACAAATTCCAAAATCCTTCCATTAATATGCAATGATTTCAGTTCAATACAATTTTTCTTTAGAAAATCTCATCCAAGGGTTCAATCCTTTCTAATTTGGTTTTTGGAAGTATTTATACAACTTTATTAAAACAGATCTAGATTTAAATATCTAGATCCCTTTAGGAAATATCTAAAACTGTTTATAAAAAAAAATGCAAAAATATAGTAATCTCAAACTGAACAAGTTTATTTCTCTATAATAGAGGATTTCTGGTGCTGACTTGATCTGGAAAATAGGAGTCTTATTGTTGAATCTTCTCTGGAAACCTGTTTACTGGTCATCCTAGTAATTCACATATATTTTCCCATTTCTTTTCATCTGGCAGTGAAAAAATACTTAACTTTTGTTAGACTTCATATAATTTTGTGTATATTTTGAAAGTAGGTTTGGAAAAAACCAAATGAGGTACTTGATTTCTAATCAACAAATCAAAGCTGAGTCCTTCCATGAGTGCTTTACCTGTGATGGTTCCTGTAATCTTGGCAAACTTTGACCTGTCCTTAGCAATATCACATAACTTTGTTTGATAATATTCCAACTGAACTAACTCATCTCCCATTCCTTGTTTTATCACTCAATAATAAAATTATCCTGATCTCTGGGTCTATCTTGGACTTTGCATTGTTGTTCAACAAACTGAATGCTACATATAAGAAATGATCCACAAATTAACTAAATGAAAATTCTGCGTTGTTCCTTATGACCAAGGGGGTCCAGTGAATTACTGACTGAGGATTCCCTTGGTTGTTCATCTTCTGTAGTCGAATGGGAAATATTTATGATTAATAGTAAATAAAAATATAAACTAGGACCAGGGAATATCTGAAAACTCCTTCACTTGAAAATTTCATGAGCTATTCATGAATCCTTTCTGTTATGAACCCAATGTTACAAAATATAGTGGGTGGTTTTTCTCCACTTGAGAAAATAGAGAGGAAAGAAAAGATGTTTTCATCTATCCATTGGTATAAATGATAACCTAAAATGCAAGCATCAAGAAAGAAGGTTTGAAGCTAGATAGGGAGGGTTTGTCTTAGGTAACTGGGCATCATCAGGAAAGAAGGTTTCAAATACTTATGCACTTTGGGGGAAGTATAATTTGTTGTACATTTCCATCGGGGAATTTGGGTGAAAAGGATTTACAAGGCCATCATCTTTAATTTGAAGGATTTAAGAAATAGAGTGGTCATTAATGTGAAACAGAGTTTCGCCATTTTCTGCCACTACAGTTCTTTGGCTGGGTATATAAAAAAATTGACACCAGGTGGAAAATTCAGAAAAGTAAGGGGTTTGAGGAAAAATATACTGAGGAAAGGTGGAATCCCATAATACAATTTCATCATTTTTGTCCAATTTGTTTTGGTGGAGCCAATTGTGAAGTTCGTAAAGATCAAATTCATAATTGGTCTCTGAAATCTGGTAAAGATGGTAAACTAAGGGCTGGTGGTCAAAATCTACAACTGGGGGCAACATTGGGTTATCCTAAGGGGTAGATTTATTCTTAGGAGTTATTTTTAAATAGAAAATATGAGGACTGGCTTGTAAATACCTGTTAAATTGATGCTTAGGTGTTCGAACAGGTATTTGGGCAACACTGCGATTGTATGAAAGCCTTTTCCAAAACAATGTGTTCCTTGAATAAATCACAACACTGTTGAAGTACCACGGTAGTGGCGTGGAAATTTTGTCATTGAATTGAAAACAAGGATTTATAGTTTAAATATATATCACAGTGACCATTTATTTTGGACGTGGGAGATGAATTAATGTCAATAAACATGTGCAAATGGGAAAACAGATACATTATAATGGATATGTTATAACAGGTGAGTGGAGGAAAAGTGGCGATTAACGATTGATATGTGAGATTACATGGAGGATGATGATGGAGTGGCAGAAATAAATGGTGTAACAATGAATGGAGGGGAAAATGGTTTTGGAGAGAACCCGGAGGGGGGTGTAAGCGGTAAGCGAGATTGAAGGAGGGGGGGGGGTACGGGTATGACAGGTAGATGACATAATGAGAAAGGTGGTTTAACAAAAATAATTCGCCCGTACCAACCCCCCCCGCGGATAATGTTCGAAAGGGCTAGGGGGGAGTGGGTAGGTGTGAATGTAGTTGATCTAGGCAGGCCACATCTCCTCTGTTCAATGTTGCATATGGTTTATCACATGGTACGAAAAGTCACATCACTACAATTTATTACAACTATGATTAACCATATTAAACATATGGTTAATACTTATATAACCTTTTAAAAAAACTATAACAACATTTAGACTAGCACACTATATACATGGCTAACTAAAATTTTTTTCAAATAAAAACAATTGAATATGTTTTCTTCCATTTCTTTTTAATTCTTTTCTTTTTCTTTACTATTTCCTATGCCTAACAATTTTTATTTTTTGTTTTATTTTTATTATTTCTGCATTTTGCATAACATTTTTTATTTTTTATTTTTCTTCTAGAACATCTAATCTATCAAAACCAGATATGTTACAACATCGGCTCCAACTCGGGACTGCTTCCTCTTGCAGGGTGCAGAGAACTTGCAGATCCAAGTGCCTTCTCCTCGGGCTAATGGAGTCTTTGTTGAAAAACAAACATGATTTTGTGAAAAATGAAATAAAACCGCTAATACATAATCATGGATGCTTGAAACACTGCTCTATTTTTTAATACTAAATGTAATGCTTCAAATATTTTCCATTGACTGGAAATGAATAATATCGACCCTCCAAGTTCTACAAGATAAAAGTGTTGTTGTCTTTAACTTCTGCAATGCTAAAAGGTCCAAACCATATATTATCAAATTTTCCATGTTTTCCTTTATCTTCCCTTCTAGCATCCCATCCTAACACCAAATCTCCTTCTTTGAAATCTCTTTCTCTAGCCTTTCTATCAAAAAGATTTTTTATTTTTTCTGATATTCTGAAGTTTATGATGAATTTCATCTATGTTTTCATTGAGTTCTATAATCTGATTAATTATCCTAGAAAAATCATCGTGTTCTTCATTTGTTTCTTGAAAAAATCTCATGACAGGAAAAGCTAAATGTGTAGGAAATATGGCTTATTTACCATAAACCAGCTAAAATGGAGATTTACCTGTAGACATTTTTAGAGATATCATGTTTTACCAAACTGCATATATGAGATGGTTGTCCCACTCCTTTTATGGTCTTCAAATGTTTTTTAATGACTTTAACTAGGCTCTCATTTGAAAAATCTTCCAGTCCATTTCCCTGTGGATAGTAAGGGGTAGAGTGATGCAGCAAGATTTGATATTTATGGCAAAATTCAATCATCTTGACACTGTTAAATTTTGTTTCATTATTTGTAACTATCTGTTGGGGGCATCCAAATCTATATAGTATATTCTCTTCAATAAATTTAATAACTACAGTTTCAGTTGCATTTCTAACTATAAGTGTTTATACCCATTTAGTAAAGTAATATGTGGCAGTTAATATCCATTTACATTGGCTGCTTGATGGTGGATGAATATCCCTAATGAAATCCAATCCATACTGAAAGAAAGGTGTTGAGACTAGTACTGGAACTAGAGGAAGTGTTGTTAATTTTTTCTTACGAGTAAACTTTGCATTGAGTATAGCTCCTAACCTTTGCTCCTACTTGTGCAAACAATGTTGACCAATAAAATCCTGCTCTAAAAAATTTATATGTTGTAGCTCTTCAGGCATAGTGCCCTCCACAAATACCTACATTAAATTGGTCAATAATTCCTTTTGTTTCACTTTTTTTTCAATCAAAGTAAAAGGATATTGAGTGGGTCTTTCCAATACATATTTTCATTGATGATACAATATTTTATGGCCTTCAAATTTAGTGTCTTACATTGATTCTTTGTAAATTCAAATGGACACTCAAAGTTTCTAGGAAAATGTACAATATCAAAGTACCATTTTGATAGCAAGAATTTCTCATCAATATAAATAGGAGTCAATTGAATTGAAGATGAAGGTTCTTGTGGATTATTCTCTTTATGAAACCTGAGAAGGTTCTTGTGGATTCTCCTCTGCTGGTATTTAAGAAGGTTATTGTGAATTCTTCTCTTCTGAAATCTGAGAAGGTTTTTCTGCATTATTCTCTGTTGATATTTCTAAAACAAAATTTATCCCCAAAACTTTACAATCTAATTTAGTTAAGAGCTTAGTTAAACCCTGAGTTAACACATTTTTAACAACGCTATTAGGAACATAGGCAATAATGGAAGAATGAAGAACATAGAATCTAAAATATTTTAAAGCTTGAACAAAGGAATAGGCTTGTTATTCAATAATATCATATTTAAGTTCAACATCTCTCATGACTTTACTGAAAAAGGAAATAGGCTTGTCATCTCCATCCTCATTCTTTTGTAAAAGAACAACAACTAAGGTGGTTTCAGAGGCAAACGAAAAAATTCTAAATGGTTCAAAATAATTTGGACTACCTAATGTGGGGGCTTCAAAAATAGCCTTTTTAATTTGGTCAAAAGAAAATCTGGCTGAAACTATACATTTGACCTCATGATATTTCCTCAACATATCAGTGATATCCTTAACTATTTCAACATATTTAGGTATAAATCTCCTTAAAATTTGATTTTCCTAAGAAAAGCCTAAATTTCCTTTTTGTTCCTTGGTAATAAAAGTCCTTAAATAGCTAAAACTCTTTTGGGAGCAATGACCACTCCTTCCCTAGAAATAATATGGCTAAGAAATTTTCCTTCTTTGATTGCAAACAAGGACTTCTTGCAATTCAGTGATATCCCAAATTTCCTACACCTGTCAAAAGCTTTCCTCGAGTTCTTTAATTTTTTTTTTATCAAAATTAGAAAATACAATGTTATCATCAAGATAAATAACAAATAATTTATTTGTCTTACCCACAAATGTTAAATCCATAACCTTTTGAAAGGTAGATCTAGCATTAGTGAATATAAAAGGCATCCTTGCGTACATAAATGTATCCCAAGGAGTTGTGAATGTTGTCTTTTCTCTATCCTTTAGGCTCACCATTATCTGATTGTATCTAGAAAAACTATCTAACATAGAAATTCTAGTAGCACCTGAAACTTTCTGAAGCAATTAGTCCATCTTGGGTAATGGGTAATTATCTTCTAAAGATGATTTATTTAAGTTTCTAAAATCTACACATAGTCTGATTTCACCTTTTTTTCTTTCTAACAGGAACTAAATTTTCTACCCAATCTGAATACCTCAATGGAACTATGATCTTGGAATCAAGTAGCATTTTAATTTCTTTCTCAATGGTAGGAAGGAGGAGTAGATTAATTACCGTTAGCTTTTTCTTAAAAGGTTTTTCTTCTGGTTTCAAAGGGATTTTATTTTCAATGAGTGTTGTATCATGTGTCTTCAACTCATTATAGGACCAAGCAAAAAAAATCTTTATAGGCTTTAAGGAGATCTAAATATTTATTCTTCACTTCCATGGGTAAAGATGCATATATTTTTTTATTTTTTTATTTCTTCTAAAGGTCCAATATTACATTCTTTTGTATCTTCTTCTGGTGAATTTAATAATATTCTTTTAGCAACATCATTATGATAAAACAATTTTTCAAGAGGAACCAAGCCTTTAGGAATTAAATTGTTAGATAACTGAATGATGTTATGATCAACAATTTTTTAGTTTAATTCTGGAGTTTGATTTTCCTTGTTCATTTCATTAGTATCCAACTTCTCTTCTTCAATTTGTAAGGTTAAAAATTTTTCAATCACTAGTAAAAAGGATTTCAATTATTCATCATCCTCAAATATTTGCCACTATTTAATATTTTCAAGAATTGAGGGCCTATATTTGACACGAATTCGATAATGTAAGAGCATTTGATCAAGAACCTTGAAAGAACTAGCTGAAACAACCAAAGAATATACATGAATATTGTCATTCCTTGGAATAGAAATGATATTAAATTCTAGAAAGAAATTATCCATTGAATCCCATACGTCATTTCTATAAGATCTAATTCTTGGATGTTTTGTTTGACAAAGATTTCTGACTTGTTTCACAATGATTTCTGAGTCATTGCATATACTTAAATTTTTCACTTTAATATTTTTAGCTAATTCCAATCCAAGAAGATAGGCTTCATATTCTGCTACTTTATTTGTAACATCAAATTCAATCTTATACTATTGAGTTATATTCTATTTCTGTGGTGAAATTAAAACAACACCAGCTCCAACTCCTTCCTTTGAACAAGATCCATCAAATAATAACTTCCAAATATCAATCTTAATAGTCGTTGGTTTTTCTACAATGTTTTCAATGCTAAGTTGAGTGTTTTGTTGATTATTTGATGACAATTAAAAACAACCAAAACCTCGATCAACTACATAAATAGAATGATTTCTTGCTTGATCTGATTTGAAAATAGAATTAATGAATCTCATCTCTTTGTATAACCTAAGATGTTCACTCCCATATACAGGAATGGTAGCATAGGACATGTCCATTTGAAGGCTTCCTCCTAATTTGGCACAACATTATCTTCATAACAACATCCAAAATTTAGGAGGAATATCAGTAACTACAATGTCTAATACCACACTCTTCACATATATTTGAGCTAAAGTGACCACTTGATCCTTTATACGTCCATGACATGGTACTTTATTTGAATCGAAAGTATATATATATATTATGATAAGACCAGGTGATCTCTAATTTAATTTGATCCATAATTATCTTTGACATCAAATTATGGGAAGCTCCAGAATCTAACATGTAGTTGTATGATAAAAAATCATGGAATTTTGAAGTAACATAGAATGGTGGTACATTTTCATCAATAATATCTGAGCTGGGACCAAAAACTACTAAAGGTTTTTCATCTTGTAAGCTCATTACATCTCCCTCAGCATCAACACTTGAATTTTGAATCCATTTGGAAACTTGATTTTTATAGCCTGGGTTATTGGAAAGTTTAGACAAAGGAATAGCACTTTTAACTCTTTCTAATTCCCTTTCAATATTGAAGGTCATTAGAACAATTTTATCAATTGAAGTTGTCTCATTTAACTGATTTAATGGTTGAATTATTGTTGTTTGAGTTTCAGAATATTTGATTGGTGGTTCATTCACAATGGGATTTTTAGGAGGCCTACCAGGTCTTGACCTTGGTCTTAAATCATATCTTCTATTCAATTTTGCAATTAAAAACTTAGAAAAGGCTTGGTGTTTGGAAACTTTCAAATTTTCTTGATCTTGCTGGGAAATTGATTTAGGAGAAGAGAGACAATGGCATTTTGGACAGATGAATGATTAAGATTATTTATATCTTCAGTAATCAAAAGGGTAGTGTATTCAGGTTGTTGATCATCAATCATTAAAGGAGGCTGAATTTTTTATCAGTATTTTGCCTTTGAAGGATTAGAGGTTGGGGTGGTCTCCTATATTGAGCTTGTGGTCTAGTGGTAGTTTTTTAAATTGTCTTAGGCTGAGTTTCTATCTTTGAAATCCTATGTAAATATTTCTAAGCAATGATGCTATTTCATTTATCTTTTTCTCTTCATTTTTAGTCTTTGAGGAAGAAGAACCCTCTTCCCCGACTTTCATTTTCCTTTCTGCTTTTTTAGCCTTAGCTTTAAGTTTGGTTGATGTTGATCTATTGGCTTCAAAATCTATGGCATTAGTTTACATGTCTTATAAGGTATGAGATGGCAAACAAACCAGTTTCTCCATTAAACATGAGTAGGTGTTTTAAACACCCATCAGGAAAGTTGTTGCATATATTAGGAAGTTGTAAAGCAACATACATGGCTTGATTAATAGGTTGAAAAGTAGCGATATTTGGAGATGATGATGAAGAACAATCAGTAAGAGATGTGGTAGAATATGATAAAGTTGTAGGTGAATATGGAGGTGTAAACGTAGGTGGATGAGAAAATGAGGGTGGTGGGTTTCTTAAATATTTAAAGGGTGTTTGAATGATTAAATTTTGAACCTCTGATTCTTATTCTTTGGTTTCAAACAAAGGGTTTGAATATACAGAAAAAATTTCCTCAGGTCAGGCAGAAGTATAAGGAAAGGTATAAGGAGTTGGATAGATAAAATCAATAGGTTTTAACTCAGGTAAATGTAAATCCAATTCTCCTTCTGTTTTCGGTGATTCTGAAGATACTTCAGGTATTTTATATGATTAAAATGAATGGACTAAAAGAGCTGACTGAATATCAACTCCTTTAGATAAGAGTTCTAATATCCTTAGTGGTAAATCATCCAAATCTAGAAAAAAATGATCAGACCTAAAAGGATCAGGGAATGAAATAACCTCAGGCTGAAGTGGTACATAACAAGCTTCAAGTATTCTTCTTAAAGAGGCTACTCTTACTTGTCTCTTTGGATCTGATAAAGGAGTAACAATTTAAAAATTAGAATGAGATCCGGTATGTCTTAAAGGAGTCATTTTTTGTTTGTGAAGTCGTCGGGTGAAAGATTTTAACCCAGTAGTCCTTTATTCACCTTAAAGGAAAAGTTATATCATTGCCCCAGGGAAAAATAATTCAATTTTCGTTCCCGACAATGACACCAATCTGATATTTTCCTATGAGATAATTCTATGTTAATTAATTATGACAAAGCATCTCAAATATTTTTTTGTTTTTTTAAGTTTATGGATGACCAATGTTATGAGCAGATTAAGGCGGTTTCTTAAACCTTAAAAATACTAAATATTTTAAAAGGGTTGATCCTTTACCTCTGGACATTAATTTTATTTAAAAGTGTGTGAAAGGCATAGATGTAAGAAGTTATGATTTTCTAAATATTCAGACTGAATTTTTAGTTAATCATAAGAAAGAAAGCAAGTAAACAAAGTCTATAGCTCAACAATATATATTTAATGTTGGGTGTGGAGCCTGATTATCTTTTTTATTTTGTATCACAACATTGGACCCCTATTCTTAATGGGGCGGCAACGCTGCCGATAATTGTACGTTTCCTAGGGGGTCCAGGGGGGGCGACTGCGAGTTTATGGAGCCCCCCCCTGGCGGGGGGTTTCAGGGGTGGCGCCCTCGAAGCTAAAAACATATGTAAAATTGCCTTGTAAAAGTATAGTAATTTATATTCAATCTAGGCCTTTCATTAGGCTGATGATCTGACGATAGAAGTTATATTTGATTTAGGGTTTTTTTCCCTAGAAGGCAACCCCTCATTTTGTATGAGGGTATTGTATTGTGACTGTGTATTGTATGTGTATTCTCAGAGCGAGAAACTAATAGAGAGACTGTGAGAGAGAAAAGAGGATATTACAGCGAATTTGTTGTAGGTTGTGTCTCTTCATTTTGCTGGATAGTAAAAAGGAAGGATTGGCTGTTCGGGGTGGATGTAGCCCAAACTGGGTGAATCACGTATATCTGTGTCTCTCCAGTTTTATGTGTTTTGTGTGCTTGTTTTTTTTTTCATATTTTATGTGTTTCATTGCTCTATAATATATAATTTTCTAACATTTAACCTTATGAATATGACTGAAAATTTATAAATATAGAGGGACTTAAAAATGCAAATAGTCTAATAAACCAATCTCTAAAATAGATGATAACTTCAGAGGGGATTGAAGATAGACTAATATGAATTTTTCTCTTACCCAATTTTCTTCATAAAACTTAAATATATGTATAACAACAAGATGAAGTGAAAACACTATAAAAAACTAACAAGGTGACAATCCATTCGAAACAAATTCCAGAATCCTTCCATTAATATAAAGTGATTTAAGTTCAATACAATTCTGCTTTAGAAAATTTCATCAAAGGGTTCAACCCTTTACAATTTGTTTTGTGGATGTATGTATACAACTTTCTTCAAAAATATCTAGATTCAAATATCTAAATCCCTTTAGGAAATATCTAAAACTATTTATCAAAACAAAATGCAAAAATATTATAATCTCAAACTGAACGACCTGCTGGCTCTATAATAGAGGATTTTTGGTGCTGATTTGATCTGGAAAATAGGATTCTTATTGTTGAATTTTCTCTGGAAACCTAGTGACTAGTCATCCTAGTAATTCACATTGTTTTTCCCATTTATTTTCATATGGTAGTGAAAATATACTTAAATTTCAATAGACTTCATCTACTTCTACATATGTTTTGAAATTAGGTTTGGCAAAAAACAAATGAGGTACTTGATGTCTAATCAACAAATCAAAGTTGATTCCTTCCATGAATGCTTTACCTGTGATGGTTCCAGTAATCTTGGAAAACTTTGACCTGTCCTTGGCAATATGACATAATTTTTTTGATAATCTTCCATGTGAACTAACTCATCTCCCATTCCTTATTTCATCACTCAACTGTAAAATTCTCTTGATCTTTGGGTCTGTCTTAGGCTCTGCATTACTCTTCAACAAACTAGCTGTTACATGTAAGAACTAATCAAAAAATTGGCTAAATGTAAATTATGTATTTTTCCTTCTAACCAAGGGGGTCCAATGAATGAATGACTGAGGATTCCCCTGGAAATCCATCTTCTGTAGTTGAAAGGGAAATATTTATGACTGATAATCAACAAAAAGTATTTGAAAACTCCTTCACTTGAAAATTTCATGAATTGTTCATGAATGATTTATGTTATGAACTCACTGTAACAGAATATAATGGGTGGTTTTTATCCACTTGATAAAATAGAGAGGAAAGAAAATATGTGCTCATCGATCCATTGGTCTAAATGAAAGCCTAAAATGCAAGAAATTATTGAAACAATTTTCTTGGCCATCTCTGAAAAAATTGAAGCCAAATAAGGAGGGTTTGTCTTAGGTAACTGGGCATGATCAGGCAAGAAGGTTTCAAAGACTTTGGCCCTTTGTGGGAAGTCTAATTTTTTGTACATTTCTATGAGGGAATCTGGGTGAAAAGGCTTTCCAAGTCCATCATATTTAATTTGAAGCATTTCATAAATAGAGTGGCCATTAATGTAAAATAGAGTTTCACCATTTTTTGCCACTAGAGTTCTTTGGTTGTGTATATAACGAAATTGGTACTAGGTGAAAAAATTTAGGAAAGTAAGGGGTTTGACGAAAAATATATTGAAATCTAGTAAATATGGTCAACTAAGGGATGGTGATCCAAATCTAAAATTGGGGGCAACACTGGGTTATCCTGAGGGGTAGATTTACTCTTAGAAGCCATTTTTAAATATAAAATATGAGGATTGGCTTGTAAATACATGTTAAATTAATGCTTGGGTGTTTGAACAGGTATTTGGGTGGCACCGCGACTAGACTTTTCTAGAATGTTGAGGTCTTTGAATAAATCACATCATTGTTGAAGTACTAGGGTAGTAGCACGTAAATTTTGTTGTTGAATTCAAAACAAGGCTTTATAGTTTAAACATATATCACAGTGATCGTTTATTTTGGGCGCAGGAGGAAAATTAATGTTAACAAACATGTGCAAATGGGAAAACAAATATGTTATAATGGGTGAGTGGAGGACAAGTGGCGGTTAACAATTGGTATGTGATATGAAATGGAGGATGAGGATGGAGTGGCGGAAATAAATGGTGTAACGGTCAATGTAGGGGAAAATGGTATTGGATAGGACCCGGAGGGGGGTGCAAGCGGTAAGCGGGATTGAAGGGGGGGTGTAGATTTGACAAGGAGATGACACATTGTGAAAGGTGGTTTAACAAAAATAGCCTACCTAGATCCCCTCCTGGTCAGATAATGTTCGAAAGGGCTAGGGGGGAGCGGGTAGGTGTGGATGCCATTGATCTAGGCAGGCCACATCTTGCCTGTTCAATGTTGCATATGGTTTATGACATGGGATGAAAAGTCACATCACTGTAATTTATTATAACTATGATTAACCATATTAAAAGTGTGGTTAATAATTATACAACCTTTTAGAAAAATTATAGCAGTATTTAGACTAGCGCACTATATACATGGCTAAATAGTTTTTTCAAAGAAAAAAATTGAATATTCTTTCTTCCATTTCTTTTTTTTTTAATTCTTTTATTTTTCTTTGTTATTTCCTATGCCTAACATTTTTTATTTTTTCCTTTTTGCTTTATTTGTCTTATTTCTACATTTTGTCTAACATTTTTTTATTTTTTATTTTTCTTCTACAACATCTAATCTATCAAAACCAGATATGTTACAACAGAGAGGAACTTACATCTCCTAAAATTAGTGTTGCTCCTAAAATCAGGAATACAATGTTGCTCCTAAAATCGGGAATACAATTTTGCAAACAGATCTACTTCAAAAACAAGAGAATTTTTGGGTACACATTCCAAATACAGAGTGGTGACAATGTGAAGGAGACTTGAGGAATAGGAAAAGAAAATAAGTACTTACAGGACTCAGGGAGACCATTTGTTGTTACTAATGGTAAGAACCCCTCATTCAGGCCAAGAATTTCTTTTATATGAAAATGAATGAATTTAAAAAAAAAAAATTTCTTTCAAATCGAAATATCAAACCCTATAATGAAAACAAAGCCTCAAGAAGTAGCCTACCTTCAAACTTTGATAGCATGCCTCCAAGTCATAATTAACCAAAATGTGTTCAAATAGCATTGATTTTCTCCCAAGCTCGAGCTCTTCCTTTGCATTTCTCATACGCTTTTGGATATGATCCTCTTCTTCTATTCCCCTGGAGGAAAATATATTTTATGAAAATATATATCCATGATACTGAGTTTTAACATTTTATATTTACTACTCACCTTCTACCATAACAATTTAAAAGCATGATCAAGCCACTGAAAAACATCAACCATATTTTTGCATGTACCTTGCACGCAAGTGTTTCTCAATATCTTCAAATGATGGTGGACAGAAAAATATGAAAAGACCGTCTAATGTATTGTTCCTCACAGCCCTAGCCCCCTGAACATCGATGTCCAAAATGCATCTCTACAATTGGCTCTTCTATGTAAGAGAAATTTGGGGTTCATGTTAGTATGAATTCTTTGTCGAAGTGTACGAAAAAGAACCACTTTAGCTACGCATAACTAATAGCCCTAACAACGATAGAGGCTGCAAAACATCTTCAGATCTGCAATTAGTAGTTAAAGTGCTGCAACAAACAGATCTATAAATGGAAAGACATTAAGCAGAAAAGTAAAGAGTTTGCTCCATGCATCCAACAGACAAGACAAGAACACGATTTTTGAATGAATTTTTATATTACAGGGCACCTGGGAGGAAACAAGAAGGTGTATCCGGATCTCCTCAATGGGATGGGTTCTTTGTAGTCCTCAGCACTTCAGATCTAAGCTTTCTCTCTCTTGTAGATGTAGAAAACCCAATGTAGAAGATAGAGCTCAATGGGAGCAAAATGGTAGAAAATGAGACCAAGTGTATAGATCGAGAGTGATCTAATAGGCAACAAAAGGTGAAGAATGATGGGGAAAACCCTCCTATTTATAACAAAATATTGGGTCCTTCTAGATCTTGGTGCATGATTAAAATAATGTTAATCACGTCTAGATCCACCTCTATGGAATATTTTATTATTATTTGTTGGAGGGAAAGGGTGTTTGACTTGGGTCAAATCCCTTGATTAGTGAAAAATAAATAAATAAATGATTTATTTATCTTTTTAAGGAAGTGGTTGGGATATAATCGAATAAATAATGATTTAGTTGATTAATGGTGGTTGATTTGGTCATATTTAACAAGGAATATTATTTAAATAATTATTCCTAGAAAATAATAAGATAACTATGGGTTTATCTCATTAATTTCTTTGTTTTTGGGTTAAACATGGCTGGGAATAATAATTAAATTATGGTTTAATTAATTATTCCTTTTGGGGTTTCCTAATTAACATAGTGAAAGCAGTTTTACTTGGGGTAAAACTGGTCTTACATGGTGTACTTGGGTGCATCTAATGATAAAAGGTTAGATGACCAAAAAATGGTGTAACAGATTGCCCCCCAGCGTGCGAGTGTCAGGAGCAAATCGTATGACCGAAGTACGTTGTAAGAATACAATCACTAGACAACAAAAGGGTATGTCAGAGAGAGAAGTAGGAGGTAGATAGTGTGCTGAAGGACTAGACCCTGAGGAGACGAGACTCGCAGGTGCAACAAGTCTCTTTTTATGAGAGGGTACCTGTGTTGAAGGCGGCGGGGGAGGCATACCTATGCCCGCCGTGACAAAGTACAAAAGAATAGTGTGTCCAATAAACAAGGGACCGAACCAGAGAGTACAGCTGGCATAATCAAGGGCCAGATAAAAATACAATGGAGAGTCTCACATACATGCTGTGCCTGGGATAAGAGCCAGGACTAGTACAATAACATCTGAGTACATGAGATAAATACAACCCAAATGCCCCCTGTAAATGGGGAAGGGCTCACAAAATCTGACTGATACATGCAAATCATAGATGTGCTGCAAGTGGCTAAGGCCATCATCATCAAAATCTGGAGCGGCATCGAAGGCTGTAATGAAGAGGTCATCCGGGCATGTGGGGGGCTACCTGCAGGGCCACCCCCTCATGAGGGCTGAGACATCTCACACACGCCCGGGAATCATCAAGAGCTGCTGCTGGGTCACTGGACTGTCCAGTATACGAATCTCGATCATGCTGAGAGGAGCTGGAGAAGCAATCAAGCCAAAGGGAAGTGAGAAATCCCCCCGCCTGATCCGAGGCGCCGAACAAGAGTGGAAGCTGGAACCAAGGTACACTGCCCTCTAGACCTTGCTTCTGGAATAAATGTGTTGATGTTGACAGAAGGAGGTCTGCCGTAGGTGAGGCAATGAGAGGTCCTCAACTAAGGCACGAGAGAAGAACAATAGAGCGACAGACAGACTGACACTAATGATGATAGTGGAAATGGGAAGGATGGAGTGGCGAATGGACGACGTCCCTTGTTAGAGCATAAAGGGCATGAATGACATGGCAGCGACTGACACAGTATCGAAAGGGACAGGGGACAATGGGGCTGAAGGTCATGATATGCGACACAAGAGAGGAACCAAGCAAAGAAGGATGGAGGGCTATAGTGGGGTGTAAAAGGACGCAAGATAGACTCCATGAATGCAATGATGACTCGACTTGGATGCTCTAAACAAGGGCGACTTTATAGTGCTGCCACACAGTAACGGCCCCAATGGGGGGTCATGGAAGCATGAGTACAAGGTGGGCACTCATGACGAAAATCGACACGAACGTGGACAAGTAAGGGAGCAATATGGTGCCCCAAGTACAAGTGTCGTAAGTGAGGAAATTCGATTTTAAGGAGCGGTGAAGTGACCCTTCGTGGAAAAAATGTGTCCGGGTGAAGTATCAAATCACCAAAAACTAATGAAGACCCATTTGAGAGCTTGGTGAGATCTAACCAGCGGTGCTGACGGTTCGTCGAACGGGGCTACGGTGTGGTCGCAGCAGTCGAAAGAAGAAACAGGGGTTCTCTTTTAATGAGGCGGTTTTCCCTCCAAAATCATTCATTTGCTATTGTTGTTGTGGTGAATGTGGAGAGGAGAGAAGGCCCTAAATCTTGCGGCGAACGTAGCGGACAAACCGACCGTTGGATTCGAGATCTGTCAGTTGGAGGTAAGAGGCCTAACCTTGCTCTTGCATTTTGGTGGATTAGATTTGCAGTTTAGGGCCCAACACCCCAGAAACAGCCCCTCCCTCATCTCTACGGTCGGGTCGCACTTTTTGGGGCAAAAAGTGCGACCCAGGACGCAGGTTTGAGGGCAAAAAGTGCGACCTGGTCCAGAAAATGGCAGAAAACTGCGACCTGGGAGATGAGGGGGGCTTGGTGCTGTTTGATGGCTGGGAGTTGGGTTTTGGTGTGTGGTTATGGTTTTCCCGATCTGTACCCTGACAAAAAGAATGTGTTTGTGCAGGTATGGCAGAGTTGCGGGTCAACTGGAGAGAGAGGGATCTGGGAACACTTCGGGCCGAGATCCAGGCGGATCAGGGCGTTCGTCGTGTATTGGCCAGATTTGGGGTTCTTAAGTTTGTGGAGAACCCGTTGATGAGAGCAGGGGAACCATTACTGGCCCGGATTATCAGTTATTGGGATCCAGATCAGGAGATCTTTGTAGTGCAGGGGCACATGATCGAACTGACGGTCCAGGATGTGTACTTCCTGACCGGCCTCCCACCACTGGGGATAGTGGGAGACACGTAGCCAGTGTTGCCGCGGGGGCGGCATATCATGGAGTTTGTGGAACGCCATTGTCGACCGGGTCTTCAAGTCAAGGGGACTCGAATATCGATCGGGGATCTAGAGAGGCTAGAAACCCGTGCAGTGGCCGCAGCGGTGCTGTGAATCCTGGGCAGTTAGGCGTTCCATCACATCACCGGTGGGCAGATGATGATAGTGGAGAGTGTGTTGGGTGGGACCTACTTTGGGTGGGCCCAAATGATGCTGGTGTCGCTAAAGCGATAGTTGTCGCTATGCAGGCGGCAGGTGAATCATGATTGCTCATACGGGACTTTATTGTCCGCCTTCTTCTTTGAGAAGATCCCGACCTTGAGGCCTCGTGTGCAGCTTCCAGATGGGGGCCCGAGAGAGCCCAGGATGCGTCGTTGGGGACGACTACTCTGCAGAGGAGGAGGAGGGGCGGTCGGGCGAGTGTTTCGACCGGAGTTCTTTTCCCATTGGGATCAGATGCCGCTGTACATAGATGACTACCCTTATAGTGGGATGAGCTACTGTGGGGATCCGGATCTGCCACTTCCGTCTGGTCGAGTCTGGGGGCCCGATGGTAAGTGACAAATTGCTATCCTTATGTGGGCATGTTAAAGTTTTTTGAATAGTAAATAATGATACTGATTCAGGGACTTTTGGTATGCAGATATAGCACCGGTAAAACCGGCTAAATATATGGGACGACCGGCAGCGTCTGGAGCTACGGGTCCGAGTGGGTCGAGAGCAGCGCAAAATGAGGATGTAGCCGCCCTACTAGAGGACATCCGCCGTAGATGTGAGCAGCTATTGACCGGAGTATCGGAGCGCGGGTGGCAGGATTTAGACGACCAGTACATAGAGCCATGTGTTGGTCTCCCCTCGGAGTGGCGAGGTATCATGCGGCGCATGGCGATGGCTGGTCAAGCTATGCGTGATCTACATGCTGCAGGGGCAGAGCCATTGGCCCGGGAGCCTCCGGATAGTGATTAGGGGCATATGGTGCCCTCTCTGATGTATGTAGGGGCAGGTGGTGCCCCCTATAGTGTATGGAGGGGCATATGGTGCCCCCAGTTGTTTTTTGGATTTTGTTTGTAACATGCTATGGGCATGTCGTATGTATATGTATGGAGGGGCATATGGTGCCCCCAGTTTTTGGAACATGCTATGGGCATGTCGTATGTATCAGAGTAGATGGACTCATCAATATATGGTTTGCGACACATATTATGGATATGTATCATCTTTTGATGGTTGATTTAATGTTATTGTCTTGTATGAATTGTGTGTGATAAATGCCAATCTAGAACATGGTTTGCAATACTATCTACGTAGTGATTCTAGTCTCTGGGTACATGGTTGAAAGTGATGGTTTCAAACGCACGTATTAAGACTTTCACTCGTAAATAGCGTCGAAACAGCACAGGGTTATGCACACGATAAACACCATTTAGTTGCATTACAAGAAGCAGGGAATCCAAACGAACGTGCAGATGGCGGATGCGATGCAACAGGGCATCAGCTAATAGGCCACGCATCGCATCATATTCGGCTTGATTGTTGGTGGCAGAACCAATGCATACCCCGTTAGACAGAACGAGGTCATGCAAGGGGGTGAAGATGGCCCACCCTGCCGAGGCAAGATTCCTGGAGTAGCGACTTGCACCATCGGCGTAACCGATAAAGGGTGTGGACGGGGGGTCCTGCAAAATGGTGTGACAAGGCAATAAATGAGGGGATGAAAGGAAATGACAGCAGCGTGAGGGGACAGAAGTCATCGAGCAGTAATGGCAGGGGGAAGGGGCAGGATGATCAAGACTCAAACAAGGTGATGTATGAGATCTATCGGGAACATGGCGAGGACTCGGGCTGCGGAGGTCAACAGAGACACAAGTGGAGTGATTTCGAGTATCAAGGGACACAACGGGGGAGACTGCAGACGGGCTAGGCTCTGAGTGTCGTGCAGAGGAGGATAGGTAAATGTTAGGACTCCACTATGTATCATTTTTGCTATATACTTTGACACCATTTTACTTTTTAAACCATGATTAGAAAGGATTCCATTATCATTTTTATCTACTTTATCCCCGAGGTATATAAAATCCTCTTCTTTATTATATGTTTAATACATTTTTACATTTAATTCCATAATACTCTTATATTTTATCATTAAGTGCATCGTTGCTAACATAAGTCAAAGTTCGCGAGATAAGTTATTTGCGGCACTTTAGGAATAAACGGCGAATTCTTTAGAAGCAATTTGACTCGATTCTTTGAAACGGCGGGTAAAGCACGCAAATTCCGTCATGCGTAATTTGCGATTCTGGAAGAACCTTTTGTGGAATAGTAGTAACAGCATGAAGACACGGTTACCTGGATTATCCTGAAGATAGCATTCTTGTTGTCTCTGTTGTAACAGTATCTTTTTTTGGAAGAACAGAATAGTCATGTTTTGGGAAAGAGAACAGATTTGGGATAACGTAGATTTTCTCTCATGTAAATTGTAAAAGATGTCTCCTCTTTAAAAAGAGGAGACATCATCATTAGTAGGGAGTTCATTATTGTAAAGCTACAGGAGAGTATTGTGTGAGAACCGGAGCTAGTCTCCATCTGTAATATATCAGTTACTTTGACAGATGAATAAATTCTTCTTTTGAGCGCTCTAATTTAATTCTTTCCCCCGGGGAATCTTGTGAGAGGGAAAGGGCCCGCCTTCTTCACAAGATTCACCCTTTGGTTCCTGTAATTTGTTTAATTCTTTTATGTTGTTTGCACTTCACTTCAATTCTGTTGTTGGGCATTAGTTACACGAGTTCAGTGATACTCCGTTTCTTTAGCGCTGCATAGATTGAATGCATTCACTCTTGGAAGTTGAGAAATCCATTTCTATTAATTGTATGAATGTATGATGCTGGGAAGCAGGTGCTGAAGATTCCTGTATAAAGGAATAGGGTCCTGCTCCCATTCATTGCTTTCCTTTTCCTGCAGTGTGATTAGAAACAAGAGAACAAGTGCTGAAGGTTCCTGTTCATGGGAATAGGGTCTTGGTCTCTTGAAGCTACCTTCCTTACAGTGTGATTAAGTGTCAGGCAGCAGGTGCTGAAGTTCCTAACTAAGGAATAGGGTCCTGTTCCTGCTATGGTTGATTGATTTCTTTTCTTGCAGATTGGTCTTCCTTTGTTTAGATTTTAATTGCAACATAGAAATTATTTCTGCTATAACTTAAGTGACTTCAGCTTTGATTAAACAGAGTGTGAATAAGTAGATTTGTGAGATTGATAATTGTGTGGCTTTTTACTACAACATTGTTTTTTCTTTTGAAATTGAGCATATCCAGTGCGTGATTATCTTTGAAATAAAAAGACTTCCTCGGGTTGACAATTTATGTGGAGCTTGAATTGTGAAAGCAATTAAAGCGACCAACATTTTGGCGCCGTTGCCGGGGAAGGTAATTATAGATTTCAAAAGAATTAATCTTTTCTTTTTAAATGTGCAGATTGTATGAGAGGACGCGGAAACCAGAAGAAAACTAACCCCACAGGTGGCAAAGGCAAAGGAAGGGGAGGAAGAAAAACTTTTATTGACGAGATTGTATCAAAGGCTGAATCATCACAGAGATTAAGTTCTCGAAGATCAAAACTTCAGCACTCCCCTCAATCAGATTACAAAACAGAGGAAGTTGTGGGTCCTGAAAACATAGGAGAACCAGCAGTCAGTGCTGGAGAGTCAGAAGAAAGTGTTAGTAAATCAGCAGAGTACATTGAGGAAATAGTAGAGAGCGTTGGACGACCAGTGGAAAACATTGAAGAGCCAGTAGGAGATCTTGACGATCGAGCAAGTGCAGTAGGAGAGCCAACAATGGAAGGAAACAATGACGGTTTCTTTGGTGGAGGACGTGTAGATCCTGAAGGAGAAGGAAGGAATGAAAATTCCCTCTCTACCTTGGGATTTCCTATCAGTGATCTCCCTGCAGGAATAACTCCTATGAAAAATATTCCATTGTCTGCTTTACCTAACTTTCATGGTTTATCCTCTGAAGATCCGGATGAATTTCTTTTTGAATTTGATATATTATGCAGAAGTTATGATTATGTTACTAATGCTCAAAAGTTGAAACTGTTTCCAGCCACCTTAAAAGGTAATGCTTTAAGATGGTTCATGAGCCTTGGAAGCCAGGTGATCACAACATGGGAGCAGATGAAACAGAAATTTCTGCTTAAATATCAAGACTACTGCCGGACGAGAGAAAAGAAGGATGAACTATTCAATATGGCACAAAAGCCGGATGAGAGCCCGGAGGACTATATAGAAAGGATGCAGTACAATATACAAAGATCCGATCATCCAAATATAAGTAAGGAAATTCGCAAAACCATATTACTTAAAGGTTTAAGGGATGATTGTTTAGATATGTTAAACATGCTTGCCAAGGGAGATATATCTAAGGAATCATATGATGAGATTTGTGAACTTGCTAAGAGATGTTCTAGGGGAGCTGCAAGAAACAGAACGAGAGATTCCACCTATTCAAGAGTGCAGAAATCAGCCAATGGAGGAGCAACAAGGGCTGAAATAGGTAATTTACTTGAAGAATTCAAAACTGAAATGTTAAGTTCTTTTGCTTCACAAATTGACACTTTGCAGGTTAAGAAGAAGCAGGCTGAAGCAGAAGCAACTCTGGCTGTCTTTTGCCCGAAGTGGAGAGACAAACATCCACTAAGGGAATGCCCAATGGATAAAATACCAATTTGTACCCTTTGTGAGAAAGATCATGAGACAAAACAATGTCCATCTCTGCCAGGAATAAAGGCAGCATTGCAGCCAACGGAAGAAGAAGCTGAAGCAGTTTATCTCCTAACTCAAAGGAGACAATGGCAACCAAAAGGACAAGGTATCAACCCTAGTATGCCATTTAATCGTTGGAACAATTATTCTGCTTTTGGCCAAACAAATTACCCTCCCTTTAATCAAATGCAATACCCACCCTTCAATCAAATGAATTTCCCACCCATGCAGCAATCCAACCCTCCCTTTGTTGACCCTTCAATGTGGACTCCTTGGCCTCCACAGCAACCATCTTCTTTTAACCCTTGGAATTCAAATTGGAGAAGTCAACAACTCCCGTATCCAAATCAATTGCCTCAATTCCAACAACCACTTCCTCTGCCATCAAGTGCTCCGCCAAATAACCAAATGAGACCCCAGCTACCTGTACAACCAAATCCTAACCCCAATAATAAAGTTGTGCAAGTTATTGATATTCAGAATCAGTCTATATTTCCTACTATGCAATGTAACGATATTCATCTGAGATCTGGAAAAATAGTAGAGCCTATTATTGATGACATAACTTCTTCTGATTCTGATAAGGAGGAAACTGAGAAACATAAGAAAGCACAACCACCTTCTAACAAAAATGTGGAAATAACAGAACCACCATTCCCCGAGCGTTTGGTTTTAACCGGAACAGCTGAAACACCTGCTTTTAATCTTCTAGGGGAATTGCAAAATTTGTATGTTAAAATTCCACTTTTACAAGCATTAAGAGATGTACCAATTTATGCCAGAACATTAAGGGATATTTGTGTTAAGAAACCTGGTAGGAAAACTAAGGATCCCCTTACAGTTCATGTGATGGGAGACTTGTCTGCATTAATGTCAGGAAAAGCCCCTCCTGTGAAATATGGTGATCCCGGCCATCCTACAGTAACAGTTCAGATTGGTAAAACAATGATTCCCCAAGTTCTGGTAGATTTAGGTGCTGCAATTAATATAATGACTCTTGAAACTTCACAATTGTTACAGCTGAATAACACAATCAGAGATACACCCACCATTTTAGAGTTGGTTGATCGTTCTACAATTAAACCCGAAGGAGTTGTTGAGGACCTACTTATTTCAGTTGAATCCTGGAAATACCCAGCTGATTTTGTTGTATTGCAGACTAAAACAAAGCTGGGGGGACATCCCTTAATTCTAGGAAGGCCATGGTTGGCCACAGCTGATGCTTTTATCAGTTGCAGATCTGGTTCAATGACAATTTCTAACGGTTATGAAACAAAACAGCTTACTCTTTATCCTCATGCTACACCAATAATGAATAATGAAGATTCTATGTGGATGGATTATGATGATAATGCTGTTCAGCCTATTCTAACTATTGGACAAGCTTTAACTCTTAAAGACAATACAGAGGATGAGATAATTAATAATTTTATTTGTGAACCTTCTTCTGTCATTGCTGAAACACACAATCAATTAACTGCAATTTTTGAAACTGATATACAAGAAAAGATTGAATCTGAAGACTCATCTCAGACTTTAACCACCATCTCATCTAAAAGCATAACAGTTGAAATTGAACCCGGCAAGACATTAAACATAAATCCTGATCTAACAGATGCTGAAACACAACAATTAATGAAGTTATTGCATAAATATGAGGAGGCATTTGCATGGGATTACACGGATATGAAAGGTATTTCTTCTGAATTATGTACTCATCGAATTTACATTAAAGAGGGATGCCGACCTGTTTGTCAACCCCAAAGACGAATGAATCCTAATTTACGAGAAATTGTTAAGGAAGAACTTCAAAAATTGCTTAATGCGGGATTTATATACCCTATATCTGACAGTGAATGGGTTTCCCCATTAGTAATTGTCCCTAAGAAAAACGGGAAATGGAGAGTATGTGTTGACTACAGAGCCTTAAACAAAGCTACTCAAAAAGATCACTTTCCTCTACCCTTCATTGATCAGGTGTTGGATAGTCTGGCAGGGAAGAAATTCTTTTCTTTTCTAGATGGATTTAGTGGGTATAATCAGATAAGAATTGCACCCCAAGACCAAGACAAGACCACTTTCACCAGCCCTTGGGGAACTTTTGCCTATAGAGTTCTTCCATTTGGGCTATGTAATGCTCCAGCAACTTTTCAAAGAGCTGTTATAGGAATTTTTTCTGATATGCTGAATGATTCTATGGAAATATTTATGGATGATTTTACTCCTTATGGTGTGTCTTTTGAAGATGCATTACAAAACCTTGAGAAAGTACTTAAAAGATGTAAACAAGCTCACCTCTCCCTAAGTACTGAAAAATGCCATATGATGATGAGTGAAGGAATAGTGCTTGGACATTTTATTTCATCTCAAGGTATTCAGGTAGATCCATCTAAAATATTAGTCATTCAGAATCTTTCTGTTCCTAAAACTCAAACTGATGTGAGAAGTTTTCTAGGACATGCTGGATACTACAGAAGATTTATTAAAGATTTCTCTAAGTTAGCTTCTCCATTATTTGTGTTGCTTATGAAAAATGCTGAATTTAAGTGGACTAATTCTTGTCAGAAAGCTTTTGAAGAACTCAAGCATCAGTTGTCTACTGCTCCTATTTTGAGGGGGCCTGATTGGAATCTCCCTTTTCACATATCTTATGATGCTTCAGACATTGCAATTGGAGCTGTCTTGGGACAAGAGGAAAATCATCTTCCTTATGCTATCTACTTTATTAGTAAGAATATGACCCCTGCTGAGCTTAATTATACAGTTACCGAGAAAGAGTTTCTTGCAGTAATCTATGCCATTAATAAATTCCGACACTATATCACTGGTTATTCTACTTTTGTGCACACTGATCATTCAGCTATTAAGTATTTAATGAAAAAATCTGTCACAAATGCTAGAGTTACCAGATGGCTATTATTATTGCAGTAATTTGATATCACAATTGTAGATCGGCTTGGTAAAGAAAATGTGGTGGCTGATTTCCTTTCACGGTTAAAAACTGACAATGATATTCCAGTAGATGATTCTTTTCCTGATGAGTATTTGTTTGCAGTTTCTGCTCACTCTCCATGGTATGCAGATATTGCTAATTATTTGGTTGCAGGAAAATTACGATCACACCTGTCATACAGAGAAAAGAGAAGAATTGTTCAACAAAGTGCCAGGTATAGCTGGATAAGCGGGTGTCTTTTCTACACTGGGCTTGATCAGGAGATCCGAAGATGCATTAGAGAAGATGAAGTGTATGATATATTGAAAGCTTGTCATGATGGCCCCTGTGGAGGGCATTTTGCCGATAAGAGAACAACACACAAAATTCTGAGGATGGGTTACTATTGGCCCTCATTATTCAAGGATGCAAAGAAATATGTAAGGGCTTGTGACAGCTGCCAGAGAATGGGTCAACCCAATCATAGAGACCAAATGCCATTAAACCCCCAGGTAGTTTCTGAACCATTTGAAAGATGGGCCTTGGATTTTATAGGACCCATTAACCCTCCATCCAATCAAAGAACTTACATCTTAGTCTATACAGACTATATGACTAAATGGGTGGAGGCCAAAGCACTTATTAGAGCCAATGAAGAGGCTGTTCTAGCTTTCTTATTTGAAGACATCTTTACTAGATTTGGGATTCCTAGAGAACTAGTTACTGATGGAGGACCTCCATTCAATTCTCATGGTTTTAAATCTACCCTTCACAAATATCATATTCAACATAGAATGACTACACCATACCACCCCCAGGCCAATGGGCAGGTGGAAAGCACAAATAAAGTTTTAGAAGCCATTCTAACTAAAATAGTGAAGGACAATCGGAAGGATTGGTCCCAAAGGCTCCCTGAGGCATTATGGGCTTACAGAACTACTTGGAGAAACACTACAGGTTTTTCTCCCTATGAATTGGTTTATGGCAAAAATGCTGTTTTTCCTGTGGAATTTGAGATTAAAACTCTAAGAACTGCTTTAGATGTTAATCTTGACTTGACTGATGTGCAGACAGCTAGGCTGCAATAGCTTCTGGAGTTGGATGAAAAGAGATTAGATGCTATTCATCAAACAACCATGATACAGCAACAAAGGATGAAGTGGCATGACAAAATGATCAAACACAAGCAGTTCCAAAAAGGTAATTGGGCCTTGTTGTATGACTCTCGGTTTGAAAATTTTCAGGGCAAGTTACGTACACGCTGGCTTGGACCATATGAGGTAGATGTTGTTTTTCCAAATGGAACGGTAAGACTTTTAACAATTGATGATTCTAAAACACCTCTACTAGTCAATGGTCATAGGCTCCGTCTATATCAGCGCCCTGTTTCTAAAGAGGATTTTAAGACTGCTTGCATGACTGATATTCATTATCTTTTTCTAGGGGAGTCTTCTGCTCCTCACAGCATTTAATTTTCTGCACTGTATTTTTAGTATTAAGATTAGATTTAGCACTAATAATCCCTGTCAAGGATTGGCATATTACAATTGAATTTTGCAGATTCTGGAAAAGCTCATTAAGGAGGACAGATTCATCATGAGAAGATCTGAAGCTTCAATCACAGAAGCTTGTTCCCTTCATTTTACCCCATTTCCTAGCAATATCCCTTCATACCCATTCCTACATTATTCCCATTTTTCCATTATTCCCACTCCTACCATCCCTGAAATATCTTCCTTTAGTCAGTGTTTCCCATCCCTTACTGCTGAAATTATCCCCTATCAAATATTCTCCCCACTATTTACAGACCCAAGTCATTTATCCCATTTCTCTGATTTTTCCCGTTGCTGAAACACCTGTTTCAGCAACGTATCGTTCATTTTTCCGTTGCTGAAACACCAGTTTCAGCAACCTGTTATCATTTAAACATCATTTCTCTTCGCTGATATATAAGCTTTTTGGTTCTCCACGATTATACTTCAGATCCTTTTGGTGAAAAATTATTCAGCACTGACTAGATCCAATTACACTCCTGTTCTAAATTTCAGAGAAATCTACAGATTCTTCCATGTACATTAAGCCATTTGGAAGCAATCGACACTCCAAATTATTAGACCAAAGGTAAAAAAATGTAAGGTATGAGGTTTTAATGTAATTCAGTTAAATTATATTAAAGAGAGGATTTCATTCATAATGATTACAGATCTTCACACGCCCAATCATCATTACACCATACGTAGGGGGGGGGGGAATTTCAAAAATTGAACAATCATTTCGCATTAACCAAGCCTCTGTCCCTTGTCATATCTACTTCCGCCGTCATTTAGACCTTGCAGCCTCTGTTGCAACAACTAGCGCGATCAGGGTCTGTGTTTACTGTGTTCTGTGCCTCTGCGTATAACTCAACGCTACAGCCATGGGAGGGTCGGCCATTAGACATGAGCCCGGCTCCATAAATCTTCTTCAATTGTTTCCCGAAGCCTATCAGATTTTCCAACAAGCGGGATGGACAGTATATTTTGAAAGATTGGGTGAATTTGACCAGGAACGAGTCCTAGAGTTTGCACAAAACCTTCAAGGCGATTTTTCAGTGGTCCAAGGGGTTCGCATTTCAGTAACAGAGGAGGACATAGTTCAGGTATCAGGGTTGCCAGCTATTGGTACTCGCTGGTTCAGCAGAAAGCAGGTTATTCTCAATGCGCAGCAAGATTTTCTTCGTCCAGATGAGCCAGTGGAACTCAAAGGCCGCGGGGTTAGTCTGCACTCACTTCCTCAACCATGGCCATCGGTGGCAGAATTCATCAAACACTACTTAACCTGTGAAGGGCGTTACTAGGTAGTGTACAATCACGATTTTGTCTTGATGAATCATTTGAGAAATGGACGACTGATTAATATCCCCTATTATCTGCTTGGTTGTATTAGAAACATGTCTTATTATTGTAGACGGTCTAAATTCCCAATGTTATCCCTCACCCACCACCGTTTATGCCAGTTGTTGATACAGAGGGGTTTTGCTCAGCAAAATCCCCCTCTGCATGTCCCACTCCCTGTTCCCCAACTGCCTAAAATTCCTCAGCAGGCCCAAACGTCCCAACAACCCGAAAGTTCTCATGATACTCCTGAAATTCCTTATGAAGGACAGCAGGACGATATTCCATATTCCCCAGTTGACCCAACCCCGAGTTCGCCCCACTTAGCAGAGTCAACTGTCCCCACTATTTCTGTCCCTAGTGACGACTCTCTAACACCCCCTTCCCCACCCACTTATAAAAAGAAAAGAACCCCAACAGTCTCAGTCTCCAAACGACGGACAAGGGCTAAATTTCAAATTCTCACTTCTTCTGAAAGCCCTTCCCCCAGAGAAAAACCCTCCCCCTCAAAGAAAAGGAAAGGCAGTGACTTTGCTGCTTTCCTACAAAAAAGAAAAATGAAGATGACTGTTGAGATAGGACTGACCTCCATTTCCCCTGACCCTGCCACTATTCTGTTAAAACTCCAATCTTCATCCCCATTTCAAACCTCCCAACCCGTCTCGTCCGGTGGCACTGCCACACAAGAACCAGTGCCCCGGGATAATACGACATTGTTTATGGCTCAAGAAGTGACTGTCACACAAGAACCAGTCACTTACCCAGTGGCTGAAACACAAGAACCAGCCACTGTGGTACAAAAATACACCAAGCATGATGATAGTGGGAGATCAGCAGTAGCTGTCCCACAAGAACCAGCTACGACTGTGCATCAGCAGACTACCCCAACAGAGCCAACCAGCGCACAGGGTTTACATACTATGACATCTTTATTGGAGGAGAATGAATTCCTGAAGTCTGAATTGGAAGCCTACAAGAATGAACTAACCATGGCTCGAGAGGCTTTTGATAGAGAACTGAATCTCTATATGTTAGCTCACACAGCATCGATGCAAAATAAGGAGCCATGCAAGGAATACATGTGCCATGAGTGTGGCAACATTTATCAGGAGGCAGGCTACAAACTAGTTAAAATTCAATTATCTGAGGCATCCACATCAGCTGGAATAAAAGAGGGATGCCATACTGCTCCACAAGAACCAGTAGGGCTCTCTATAAACGAAGAAAAAGAAATCAAACCTCAGATATCTCGCCCTTTGCTAGTTAATGCAGCCATTCAGACAGAAGCACCACCACAGATATCTCGTCCTTTGTCAGTTAATGCAGCCACTCAGACAGAAGCATCACCACAGATATCTCGTTCTAAGTTAGTCAGTGTAGCCATTCAAACAACGTCCCAACCCACTACTTCTGATGCCAGGACACAGACCTTGCCATGGAATCAATTGGAACAGATGAACAAATGGAAGAAGCAATATGCTGAAGAACAAGATATAATATTACGCCAGCATAAGTTAACATGGCAGAACCATGTATATGCCAACTGGGATAGTTTGGATCAAATGATGCAACAGCTCAAGGACTCTAAAAAGGAAGTCAAGGAATCTAAGGAAAAGATGGCCTTGATGTTTTCATTAGTTCAGAAGTTAATGGCTACGCGTAAACCCTCTGTAAACTACTCTCTCTTTCTTTCTGAACGATTAGTTTATTTTCAATTAAAAGAAATAAAAGATGGCAGACCATATGAGTTAATTACTTCAGAGAAATTTGTTGAGACTTTCAATGAGGCCACAGAGAGTGACCAACATTTGTTGTGCGAACTCTACCTTCATAATGAGGCCATTCCCGACAATAGAAGAATTAATCTTATTCCAATTGCAGGAGATATACAAATAAGGGCATTTGTTTCATTTTTGTCTAATCAGCTCACTTGGCAAACTGCGTTCACTGCAAGCAGTCGTAATGAGGAGAATAAACTCCTATGGATCAGACCAGAGCCTTTAAGCCCAGCCATGTTCATAGCACAATATCATAAATTCTTACAGAAGCCAGGAATGCATAGGTATATACAGCAGTTACAGGCTTCAACACTTTCTAAGTGTCAACAGCAGATTAGAGTAAAGGGTACTGCTGCATTGAAGGCCAATGTTATGTTTTGGCAGCAGTCATGTAAAGAAAGACAGGATCATCACCCTTTTAACCCTCACAATCTTCAAGCTGCATTATCCAGGGTTTCTAATTACATTGGTTGCATTCAACGTTGTGGAATAAACTAGATTGGGTATCATTTCCATTTTCCAATTTTATGGCTGCCTTCAGACAAATATCAGTGTCAGTACCAGTTGACTGACAGAGATGAAGCCTTGGCATGGCAAAACTTGCAGAACAACAGTGGATTCAGAGCTCCTACAGATGCCACCTTCTCCAGCTATTGCTTGAGTAATTTGCATGCTCAGTCCCAGTACTCAGACTCTGATTCAGACTAGGGGTTGCCTGAAGACATGCAACATTTTTAGCTGGGGGGGATGTTAGGACTCCACTATGTATCATTTTTGCTATATACTTTGACACCATTTTACTTTTTAAACCATGATTAGAAAGGATTCCATTATCATTTCTCATCTACTTTATCCCAAGGTATATAAAATCCTCTTCTTTATTATATGTTTAATCTGTTTTACATTTAATTCCATAATACTCTTATATTTTATCATTAAGTGCATCGTTGCTAACATAAGTCCAAAAGTTCGCAGATAAGTTATTTGCGCTGCTAGGAATAAGCGGTCGTTGCTGAAACAGCTGACTCAGTTGCTGAAACAGCCGTCAAGCACGCAAATTCCGTCATGCGTAATTTGCGATTGTGGAAGAACTTTTTGTGGAATAGTAGCAACAGCATGAAGACACGGTTACCTGGATTATCCTGAAGATAGCATTCTTGTTGTCTCTGTTGTAACAGTATCTTTTTTTGGAAGAACAGAATAGTCATGTTTTGGGAAAGAGAACAGATTTGAGATAACGTAGATTTGCTCTCATGTAAATTGTAAAAGATGTCTCCTCTTTAAAAAGAGGAGACATCATCATTAGTAGGGAGTTCATTGTTGTAAAGCTACAGGAGAACATTGTGTGAGAACTGGAGCTAGTCTCCATCTGTAATGTATCAGTTACTTTGACAGATGAATAAATTCTTCTTTTGAGCGCTCTAATTTAATTCTTTCCCCGGGGAATCTTGTGAGAGGGAAAGGGCCCGCCTTCCTCACAAGATTCACCCTTTGGTTCCTGTAATTTGTTTAATTCTTTACGTTGTTTGCACTTTACTTTAATATTGTTGTTGAACACTAGTTGCACAGTTTAGTGGTACTCTGTTTCTTTAGCGCCGCATGTATTGAACACATTCACTCTTGGAAGTTGAGAAATCCATTTCTATTAATTGTATGAGTGTATGATGCTGGGAAGCAGGTGCTGAAGATTCCTGTATAAAGGAATAGGGTCCTGCTCCCATTAATTGCCTTCATTTTTCTGCAGTGTGATTAGAAACAAGAGAACAAGTGCTGAAGGTTCCTGTTCATGAGAATAGGGTCTTGGTCTCTTGAAGCTACCTTCCTTACAGTGTGATTAAGTGTCAGGCAGCAGGTGCTGAAGTTCCTAAATAAGGAATAGGGTCCTGTTCCTGCTATGGTTGATTGATTTCTTTTCTTGCAGATTGGTCTTCCTTTGTTTGGATTTTAACTGCAACATAGAAATTATTTCTGCTATAACTTAAGTGACTTCAGCTTTGATTGAACAGAGTGTGAATAAGTAGGTTTGTGAGATTGATAATTGTGTGGCTTTTTACTACAACATTGTTTCTGCTTCTGAAATTGAGCATATCCAGTGCGTGATTATCTTTGAAATAAAAAGACTTCCTCGGGTTGACAATTTATGTGGAGCTTGAATTGTGAAAACAATTAAAGCGACCAACGATGAGAATGGTGACTGTAGACTCCGTCATCTGAACATCAGGGGGGGGGATGGGGATGGGAGCGGGGGGGATCCTCAGGCTGGCCGGAAGCATACTGCGCGAGAATGGGAGAGGCGGATTGATTTTTTTCAACCTCATACTCGCGGATCACCTCAAGGGAGGCACGATAATGCGTCAGGTGAGGACAATAATGGGAGTAGTGGCCATGGACACCGCACAAAGCACAAGGCTTGTTGGTGCGGAGAGTCTTGGGGTTCTTGGGGACGGTCGAAGAAGGAGTGGGAGTTTCAGGGACCGTAGTGTCGGGGAACGCGACTTTTACCATGGGTCGAATACGAGGTAACTCGGGACAAGCATGGGTGGCATGACCAATGATATCACATAAGGCACAAGGCTTCGCGGGCGGAGAAGGAGCCGGGTTGGTCGTGGTGGTTTGGTCTTTGGTTGCCCGCTTGCGGGCTTTGCCTTTCTTCCCGGGAGCCGTCACAACAGGAGAAGGGTCCTGTGGAGGTGCTGGGGGCACAGTGGCTATGGAGGAAGCGAGGGGGACCGGTTGAACCGGTGTCAAAGCCATGTAAGGTTTGGGGTGACCGGGGGGGGTGGCGGCTGGGGGGTCAAGGTACCAAACCGGAATACCCAAGGTCAAGTTAGGGAGAGAGAGGGTGGCCATGACGGGGACAGAATATACTCCGGGAGGGGGAGCCAAGAAGGGGATCTGTCCAGCAGGGTAGTGACCGGGAGGTACGGCTCCAAGATGGTTAAGGCCGGGGGGAACCGAGCCTGGAGGATAAAGAGGTTCGGGGATACCAGCTGTAGGGGGAGGGCCGGAAGGAGGAGGTCCGGCTGGCGGAGATGAATGGCTAGGAGCGGGTTGCGGAGGGCGGGGGGGAGGGTGCGGACTAGCCGAGGCAGGCCGTTTATGGGCAGCCTGAGACGATTGCATCATGCAAACATTCGACAAGCTGGGATCAGTAACAGGAGGGGGGGGAAGATGAGGAAAAGTACCAAGCAGGGTGGAATCTTTATAGACGCCGGGGGAGACACTGGTCAAAGAATCGACGGTTTGCTTGTTGGCTACGGAAGAGATGGTCGTCTCGGAGGAGGTCTGAGACAGCGGCTCATGATAAGATAGCTGGTCGATGGTGACTATCTTCCCATTATGTGGAAAAGACATCTTGCGGAAAACCGCGGATGGGACAGCAGACATGGCATAGGTGTAGCTTCGCCCCAATAGAATGTTGTAGTCTAGAGGGGCGTCAATGACTTCAACGTCAACGCAAACAGTCTTACCGGCGAGGGTGATGGGACAGTTACAAAACAGGCCAATAGGCTGGGAGGCATGACTGTCCCACGCTCGAAGGGTGATCGTGGAAGGGGCCAGCTCAGGGGATCCGAGTTGCTTCCAAACCGAAGCGGACATCACATAGGTGGATGCCCCCTCATTAATTATACACCGGGATACAGTGGCGTTCCGGATTTTGACTGGGATTTGGAAAGCAACGGAAGGAGGAAGAAGAGGATGGTCCGATTGAGTGGCGTCAAAAACAATCATTTGGTCATCAGCAGGATCAACAGCACCAACGGCAGATAGTAGAGCCTTCTTTTGAGAAGGGCACGACTGGAGGAGTTCCAGTGTGGAAATGGCAGCAGGGGATTGCGCCAAATCATCTACTATACTATACGATTGAGCGGCTCGACTAGAAGCAGCATTTCGGCGTAATGGGCCCTTTGGAATCTTTGGATGAACCTCAACTTTGGGTTGAGGGATGTGTAAGGGGCCACTGGATGTCGAAAGAGGCTCTGTAGAACCTGAAGATGGAGGCTCGGGAGCAGACTGAGTAGGAGGCTTGGGGTACTGGTGAGACCGAGTTTGAAGGTGAAGGTCGACGGAAGGGGAAGGATCGGAGCGCATCATAAGGATCTGGTAATCAGAGGAACCAGAAATGGACGAGGGGGTGGCTACATGGCTGTCGAGGGGTTGGGTAGCCACGAATCCCTGTTGAGGGAAAGGATCAGTGAACACAGCTGGCTGGGTAGTGGCCACATTAGGAGGAGCGTGAGGGGAGGCGTGTTGTCCGCGCAATGTGGCTTGAGACTCCCACATATGTCGCATCTGGAGTAAGAGAGGACAATCGTGAGTGTAGTGACCGTAAACACCGCAACACGAACAGGGCTTTTTTGTGCGAAGTGGCCTGTCCGGCCTGGGCAGAATGCCCTGAGGCTGGTTGCTAGTGTTAGGGTCCACACCAGAATTGGGTCCTCGGTTACCGGGGGCAGATGGGTTCTGGTTGCCTCTCCGCCTTCTTTGAGAAGAAGGGGGATTAAGCGCACCCTGCTGTGCAAATACTTGCCCTGGAGGGGGTTGTAAGTGCTGGTGAGGGTTGTGAGGAGGCAAGGGAGGCGGAAGCGCATATGCTGGAGGAGCTGGCGCACCAGGCTGTGGATAAAAGTAAGGGTTGGGTTGGGCGACATTGAGGTAAGCAGGAGGTTGGGCAAAAGGAGGAGGCATGCCGTATCCGGGATACATGTTGCCGGGAGGGGGAAGATTGCTTGAGGTGCTGGCCCCTCCCTGAGGGAGACCATGGCTCATAGGAGGGTGAGCAGATGGGTGGGAAAGAGATCCAACGATACCGTCGGCGGAATGAGATGCCCCCGGGGCGTTAGCGCCACCGGGCCTGGGGATGTCAGGCAGAACGGTATAAACATAACCCGATTGAGCGTAGATCAAGTCATATTTTAAAGCTATTTGGAGGGCGGCTTCTTCAGATTGAGGAAAGTGAGAGGCGACATCTTTGCCGATGGGAGACGGGAGGGTGCGAAGGAACCAGTCCATGTAAACCCGATCTTCAAAGGGAGGGGCTCGACATAAGCTCCGTCTTCATCGCCATTCCCGAACATGGGCAGAAAGGCGTGTGGAAGAGGATTGCTTAAATGAAGTCAAGAGCTCCGTGCCAGTGTCGTATCGGAGAGGGAGCTGGAAGTACGACAAAAAGGCTTGGGCAAGAGTCTCGAACGTGGTATGGGAGGAAGTGGACCGTTCGACATACCATTTAGAAGCTTCGCCGTAAGCGTGCGTTGGAACAAACGAAGACGCGATGGAGTCATCGGTAATGGAATTGGAGGAACACCACATGTGGAAAGACCGACGTGATTGGTTGGATCTTCTCCATTAAGGCCCTCGAACTTAGGGATACCGAGGGCACAATGTGGGCATAGTGGGCCGTGTGGGTGTATGGTGAATGGGGTCATTAATCAACTCGATGGCCATGGAAACGGGAGGCCGAGGTGCAGCGTAGCTCAGATCAAGGCTAGGCCGGTAGTGTGTGACGCGTTCCGCTAGAAGTAGGGGCCGCACGGGGGCCGGAGAACCGTCAGCTGCTAGGGCCCCGATCCGTACATGGTGAAGGTAATGTGAGGAGAACCTAAGGAGAAGGGGGACCCGATGAACCGAGAAAGGAGCTTCCGAGTAGCGGAAGACGAAGGTGGACTGGCTCGACGACGGCGGTGCGGAGCAGGTCGATCAACCGGAAACTGAGGGTGAAGGCCAAGAAGTCTCCGGGAAAGGCGCCTTTGGGGCGCAATGATGACAGGAGGAAGGAAACCGACAGGGGCAACAAGGGGACAGAATCAATTACGGTCAAGGGCAGAAAAGGTGCAGTGACAATTGATTTTAGAGTCTTTGCCGGGCGGTGTTAACCAGGCGCTTCTTCACTTAGGGTCAGTGTGTGGCGTGCGTTAATTTTAATTTTTAAACCCTTTCCGTTGTTGAGAGCAAGAAAAAGTGTGTTGCGTAGCTGAAAATAAACCTACAGAGAACAGAATAAAATGCTAAAATAACAGAGAAATAACAGCTACGTATGCATCTATCTAACCCAAGAAGGTGGGTCTCTCACAACTATGCTGAAAAGAAAGGGAAAAACTATGGAAACACACACAAAGGAAGCTCAACAGATCTAGGGTCAAAGGGGACAGAGATCTGGAGGATAAAGCTGCAGACAAGGGGTGCAGATCACAGCCAAGAGACAGAGGCAAGGTGGTCGGAAAAGGGAAATCAGCAAAAAACCGGGGGGGCAAGGCAGAGGCCTTCAGAAGAGGTCCAAACAAAACGACAAGAGGTGATTTGAAAGGAAAAGAGGCTGATTTCAATGGATCTGAAAGTGAGGTAACAGATCTGGAAAAGAGGGGGCTGAAGCTCTGAAACCGACGGCTGAAACAGCTAAAACTCTTCCACAAAAAGTGGAGGGTACTAAATCCCTAAGGGGCTGGGTTCCCACTTAGATGAGTAAAAATAGATCAGATCTTGGTCAAGGCGGGCTGAGACAGAGGCTGGAAGACCCTGACAGAAGCTGCAGCAGAACCCAGAAAAAATGCAGAAAAATCACTGAAAAACTGGCAGGTCGCAGTTTCTGACCTGTTTTCAGTGCAGGTCGCAGAAAAGGGGCAGAAAAGTGCGACCTGGAGGTCCAGGTCGCAGTTTATGGGCCAAAAAGTGCGACCCCCCGTTTCGGTTGTCTCGGCGGCAGATTTTCAGAAAAGTTGCCGTCTCAGTTGCGGCTGGTGTCGCTTACCTGCGCAATAGGGCCAGAAACACACGGAAGTTAGAAATTTTAAGTTTTTTAGGGTTTTATGTGAGAAAAATGACATAAAAAGAGGAAAACTAAGCAGCTAAAAAGAAGCCCTAGGGCCTGAAGTAGCTGGATATGCAGGAATATGAAAAACGACAGCGGTCGTAATTTAAAACCCGTGTGGAGTCGCCATTTGTTAGTATGAATTCTTTGGCTCCATGTAATAACTTAAAAGAATCACTTTGTATGCCTATAACTAATAGCCTCTAATGTCCATAGATATACTCAGTAAACATCTTCAAGATCTGCAAATTAGTGAAATAAAATACAACAAAACAAGATTCATAAATGTAATGAGATACAAGTAAAAAAAGAGTTTGCCCACAGCACTTAAAATTGACAAGACAAGGATTGAATGAATTTTTATATTACAGGGCAACTGGGAGGAAACAAGAAGGTGTATCCAGATCTCCTCAATGGGATGGGTTCTTTGTAGTCCTCAGCACTTCAGATCTAAGCTTTCTCTCTCTTGTAGATGTAGAAAACCCAATGCAGAAAGTAGAGCTCAATGGGAGCAAAATGGTAGAAATGAGACCTAGTGTATAGATCCAGAGTGATCTAATAGGCAACAAAAGGTGAAGAATGATGGGGAAAACCCTCCTATTTATAACAAAATATTGGGTCATTCTAGATCTTGGTGCATGATTAAAATAATTTTAACCAAATCTAGATCCACCTCTATGGAATATTTTATTATTATTTGTTGGAGGGAAAGGGTGTTTGACTTGGGTCAAATCCCTTGATTAGTGAAAAATAAATAAATAAATGATTTATTTATCTTTTTAAGGAAGTGGTTGGGATATAATCGAATAAATAATGATTTAGTTGATTAATGGTGGTTGATTTGGTCATATTTAACAAGGAATATTATTTAAATAATTATTCCTAGAAAATAATAAGATAACTATGGGTTTATCTCATTAATTTCTTTGTTTTTGGGTTAAACATGGCTGGGAATAATAATTAAATTATGGTTTAATTAATTATTCCTTTTGGGGTTTCCTAATTAACATAGTGAAAGCAGTTTTACTTGGGGTAAAACTGGTCTTACATGGTGTACTTGGGTCCATCTAATGATGAAAGGTTAGATGACCAAAAAATGGTGTAACAGTTCAACTAAACCAAAACCACCTAGTTGACAATAAAACTAACAGAAAAGAGGAACAACTAAAACAAAATTTCCATGGACAAAATTAGTTCAAGAATCCATTACTGGAAAGTATATACAATTCATGAAAAAAGGATCAAGTCTACCTTCCCTGCATCAGCCACTGCCTCCACGACTGTAATACTTGTTCCATACAAATTGCCATGGACCTTTGCAGATTCAAGGAACTTTCCTTGCATGACCTCCATTTCCATAACACCACGTTGGGTAAATTGATAATTTACTCCAATCATCTCTTTCTCTCTTAGAACCTATGTTGTATAACTTATAAAGAACCCAAAAAATATATGGAAATTATTCCATGATTTTAGATATTAGGGTTCCCTTACCAACAACAGATGGTACGCTAATCACCACTGTTTGACGGTTGTCACCTATTGCACACTTGCTACAGGCTACAAATTCATTCCTTTGTATGTTAGGTCCCTATATTACTAGTGTAGTCCATTATTGTTGTTAGTGTAGCCCTATTATTGTTATTTTTGTACCTATAACCCCCATATTGTTATTATTGTGCCCTTGCATTATTATTTTTAGGTCGGCTAGGATTATATTGTGCCCCCATGGACTCCTATATATAAAAGGAGGTTTTGTCATTGGTATCATCTAAGAATTGTTCATTTATGTAATGTAAAAGAGGTTCCCCCCTAGAAGTGGCTTATTTCTAAGGTGTTAATCTCTCTTTTCTTCTATTTTTCGAGTTGGTTTCATAACATTTGGTATCAGAGCTTTGGATTCTAGGGTTTCGCTTCTCCAAATGGGTCATCGTGAAATTTTCGCTATAACATTTTTTCTACAATGGTTTAGAAGCTGAAATTTTTATCATGCAAATCAGGAATACTGAGTAACTTCATGCAAAAATTTCCGATCTTAGTTCGCAACATTTTCGGAGATATGATCTGTGGAAGTTAGGGTTTTTTCAGGCTCCCAAATTTCATCTTAAATAGGTGACCATGGGAAAATATTCATAACTCTCTCTCTGAGAATCAGATTGGAATTATGTAAAAAGTGGCCAAAATCACACGGACTTTAGTTTTCTGTTTATGAATTTCAGACCCAAAGAAGGAAAAAATGACAGGTGGTACTCCGTACAAGTTCGCTCTACTGAACCAATCCATAATTAGGTCATTGTGGGAGATTGGGCATAACATTGCCTTGAAGAATCCAAATCAGGTCAGACCTATGGCATTGGAAAGAGGACTCAGAGGGATATTACAGGACTGAAGCTTAAATCTTGGGGATCTGAAATTACAGAGATACATCAGTTTAAATATCGAGCTCCTCAAAAGCAAGAAAAAGGTTTTTTTTTTTTTCAAAGTGCATAAGTCTTTTTTGAAAATTCAATTTGAAGAAATTCCAAGGGCATATTGAAGCACATATATCAGTATTGGGTTCTAAAATGCCCCCTAAAAATAATTAAACACCCATTAAGCCTTCATAAGGCTCCACTATGACTCATGAAGAGGAATAAGTGCAACATGATATATCAAAATTACAAGAGCAAGTGCACCAAATTTCGCTCTCACAAAGAACGACAAAAAATGAAATGGAAGTTTTGAAGAAAGGCGTGGAAGCTAAGATGGATGGTTTGAATAAAGGTGTGGAAGCTAAGATGGATGGTTTGAAGAATGGCATGGAATACATGGAATAAAAAATGGAATAAAAAATAGAAGACATGAAGAATGATATAGAAGGAGACATGGAAGGTTTGAAGGAAGGTTTGACAAAGTTGATACAAGAAATGATTCCTATTGGCGAAAAGATAGTAGAGGAAAATCATGATGAGAAAAAAATAAATATTAATCGTGATTTCATAAACTCTAATGTGGTATTGAAGACCCACCATCTTCCAAAGATAAATATGAGGAATTTTGATGGAAAGGATCCCGTAACATGGATACTACAGATGGAGCAATATTTTGATCTCAATAATGTGCAAAACACGCAAAATGTATGTATTGCAACTTTATATTTAAAACAAAATACATTTGTATGGTATCGATGGCTTTTCTCCTGTCAAAAAAATGTGACTTGGTCAATTTTTATGGAGAAAATTATAGCACATTATGAGGATACAAAGTGAAACACCTTCTTTAGCTAATTGATAAATCTCAAACAGAAGGGTTCAATGGTGGAGCACATTGAGGACTTCCAAAAATTGAATATAAGGGTAACTAATATTCTAGAGGAACACAGGATTGATGCCTTCATAGGTACTTTAAAGGATAACATCCAACATGAGATTTACCTTGGGAACTTGATTCATTGGAGAAGGCATTCAGGTTGGCAAGAAAAATTGAATGTAAAATTATGGCAACAAGGAAGCCTACCACTCACATATATAAATATGGAAGTGTTTCTACTCCTATACTTCCAGAACCTACAAGGCTGGAACCACAACAATTGGAAGAAAAAAGAGAAAAAGTGCTTTGCTACAGTTGTGATATAAAATACACTAAAGGTCATAAGTGTGGTGAGAAGAAATTATTTTACATAGACTGTGAATAGGAGAAACAAAAATGAACAATAAAATTCAAAAGAAGAGGATATACAACAGGAACCAACCCTAGAGAAAGAAGAAATGATTCTGACCATATCATGTAATGCATTGGCAGGAATTAGTACTCCTCAAACTCTCAATATAAAAGGAAATATCAAGAAGAAAAAGGTAATAATGTTGATTGATTTGGGTAGTACCCATAATTTTATTCATTGTAAGGTAGTCAAATGATGGTTGCAAATGGAGGACCTATAAATTTCTCTGGAAAATTCCATAATATCAAGCTAACCATGGGGGAATATGTATTGAATAGTCCAATGATTTCCATTCCAATGGGAGGTGTTGATGTTGTACTAAGAGTACAATGGTTACAATATTTAGGGACGGTAGCTTTTAATTTTCAATAAATTTTCTTGAATTTTTTTTTGAAAGGAAAGGAAGTCAAATTATTGGGTATCGCAAGGAAGCTGGGAAAGATAATAAGCTCTAATTTCATGAAAGAGATTCTGAAGAAAGAACAACGAGATGTAATTGCACAATTATGCTCACTAGAAGTTCCAACATCAAAATCATCTATTTCTCGAGATCTCCAAAAAGTCTTAGACAATCATTCCAAGGTTTTTGAAACTCCCAAAGAACTCCCACCTATTCATGATCATGATCAATTTATTCATTTTCTTCGAGGAAGTGTTCCTCCAAACATCAGGCCTTACGGATATCCTTATGTCCAAAAGAGAAAAATCAAATGTATGATTGCAGAAATATTAGAGGTTGGTATAATTCAACCTAGTCAAAGTTCATTCTCTGCTCCAGTATTATTGGTGCACAAGAAGGGTGGATCATAGCACATGTGTTTGGATTATAGGGACTCACTAAGCTCACCATTAAAGATAAATTTCCTATTCCTGTGATTGATGAATTATGCGATGAATTACATGGAGAAATTTATTTTACCAAGTTGGATATTCGTTCAAGATAACATCAAATTACAATGAATACTGAAGATATTATGAAAACAACATTTCGAACTCATGCGGCTCATTATGAATTTTTGGTCATGCCTTTTTGCCTTACCAATGCACCTTCTACATGTCCAATGCACCTTAGTATTTTTTGATGATATACTATTCTACAACAGGTCTTGGAAGGATCATGTTCAACATGTTGACAGGGTGCTCAAACTATTGGAGGAGAAACAATTATATGCAAAAACCTACAAATGTTTCTTTGGAGTACAAGAGGTGGAATATCTGGGTCATATTGTATCTCACGAGGGTGTTAAGGTAGACCCTAACAAAATTAATTCCATTAAGGAATGGAAAGTCCTCACAACCATAAAGCAATTGCAAGGATTTCTCGGGTTAACATGGTATTATCGCAAGTTTGTTAAGAATTATGGGAGAATAGCAGCACCTCTAACAACATTATTGAAGAAAGATGCATTTTTGTGGACTCCTGAAGAAATTAAGGCCTTTGAACATATTAAAGAGGCAATGTTCCTAGCACCGGTCTTAGCTACGCCGGACCTCACCAAAACCTTTATTGTCGAATGTGATGCCTCAGGAAATGGGATTAGTGTTGTTTTAATACAATAAGGAAGACCCATTGCTTTTGAAAGTCGTCAAATCAAAGGAAAGTATTTACATAAATCTATTTATGAGAAGGAAATTTTGGAAATACTACATGCCCTAAAGGAATGGTGACCTTACCTAATTGAAAGACAGTTCAAGGTAAAAACTGATCATGATAGTCTTAAACAATTTTTGGAGCAAAGACTATCTTTAGAAAAGCAGTAAAAATGGGTCACAAAGATGTTGGTTTATGACTTTGAAATCATCTACAAAAAATGGAAGCTAAATGTTGTTGCAGATGCACTCTCAAGAAAGGATGAAGAGGTGGAATCATTGCTTTGTGCCATTTCTATTATCCAACCAGATTGGATAACCGAAGCAAGGGATGAATGGAAGAAGGACAAAGAAGTGTGAAATCACATTCAAAAGTTGTAGCAAGATCCTAGTACATCATATACATTTAGTTGGAAAATTGATTCCTTATGGTACAAAGATCACTTATATCTTTGTAAAACAAATATTCTTTTGGAATTGCACACTTCTCCTTTAGGAGGACACTCAAGATTTTTAAAAACTTACCACAGGGTGAAGAAATAATTTTTTGGGGATGGCCTTAAATATAATATTCAAAAGTTTGTGGTGGAATTTTTGGTTTGCCAGCCAAATAAATTTGAGACAATTAAGACCTCGGATCTTCTACAACCTTTATCCATTCCAAGTCAATGTTGGGAGGATATTTCAATGGATTTTATCATTACCTAAGTCTGGAGAAAAGAGCATCATCATGGTGGTAGTTGATAGACGTACCAAGTATCCACAATTTTATGCATTATCTCATCCATTTAAAGCAGGTACAGTTGCCACTGCATTTATGGAAACAATTCAAAAGCTACATGGAAACCTAAAGATTATTGTAAGCGACAGAGATCCCATTTTTACTGGAAATTTTTGGACAAAATTATTTTCTTGTTTGGGTACTCAACTAGCTCATAGATCATCTTATCATCCTCAATCCGATGGTCAAACTGAGATAGTGAACTTATTTTTGGAAGGATATCTTCGTTGTTTTGTATCTGATAAACAAACACAATGGGTCAAGTGGTTACCTTTAGCTGAATGGTGGTATAACACTTCCTTCCATACTGCAAGAAAAATGTCCCCATTTATGGCACTTTTTGGATATTATCCACCGTACATCACATCATATTTAAGAGAAAATTCTAAGATTCAAGTAGTGGAAGATCACATCGAGCATCAACAACAAGTTCTCCAACGATTAAAGGATAACCTAAATTTTCCACAAAATTGAATGAAACAACAAACATATCAACATCGCAGGGAGAGAAGTTTTGATGTAGGAGACTGGGTATTTTTAGGGTTACAACCATACAAACAAATGTCCCTCAAGCAAGCTAAGAATGATAATAAATTATCGCCAAAGTACTATGGTGCTTACAAGGTGTTGGAAAAGATTTGTACTATGGTATACAAATTGAAGCTTCCTGCTCTTTCGTGAGTGCGTCCAGTTTTCCATTTTTCATGCTTAAAGAAGGTTGTAGGTGCCAAACTTCTAGTTCAAACAATATTGCCAGAACTTGATGAGGAAGGAAAAATCATATTGGAACCTGAAGCAGTCACAGAAACAAGAACTTGACAGCTATGATATCGATTAATTTCAGAGTATCTCATCAAGTGGAAGAACTTAACCACTAAAGATTCTACATGGGAGGATGAGAATGTTATACATAAGCATCTAGAGCTACTCAAGCATTGATGAAAATACCTTTTTGAAGTAGAGGTGCATGTTAGGTCCCTATATTACTAGTGTAGTCCCTTATTGTTGTTAGTGTAGCCCCCTTATTGTTATTTTTGTACCCCTGTAACCCCCATATTGTTATTATTGTGCCCTTATATTATTATCGTTAGGTAAGCTAGGATTATATTGTGACCCCATTGACTCCTATATATAGAAGGAGGTTTTGTCGTTTGTATCGTCCAAGAATTGTTCATTTATGCAATGTAAAGGAGGTTTCCCCCTCGAAATGGATTATTTCTAAGGCGTTGATCTCTCTTTTATTCTATTTTTGGAGTTGGTTTCATAACATTGTACCTCTTTCTTCTCTGTAAAGAAAAGGAGTGCCAACCTACTCGTATTGTATATTAAGTTAATATTGATATTTTCAATTTTCATTAAAAAACACAAATTTTGTTGTTCAAAATTGTATCAAAATGACTCTCACCTCTAGAAACCAAATGTTATTTTAATGTTCAAGATTATATGAACATGATTCTAACCTCTAGAAACCAGATGTTGTCCTTTGGTTCAGAAGTACCACCAAGAATTAATATCTGGTCATCGTTCAAAGGTACAACAGAGTGGCCTCGTTGAGGTGATGGTTTGGTTCCCAAAACCATTGGAGTAATCCTGTCAACATAAAAATTATATGAACCCCGGTAAGTATGAATCATCTCAGCTGAGATAGGTCTCTCAGTTAGTTGTCTAGCTTACCATTTTCCAATCAATATATCAAGAATTTTCACATAATTAGCCATGATACCTCCTTGATCCCCTTCAAATATGTACTGCCAGAAGGTAAATGATTAATGGCAATTTAGAAGTCTTTACCCCAAAAATCAAAAAGTATTTTGGGATTTAGAAACATGTAATTTTACACCAATCAAGAAATACACATGCCTATTGTAAATAAGTTGGTGTTCCTTAGACACTTACTATTCTTTCCCAAAAATGGTAGCAGAGTGGGAAAAATCTAGACTCTTGATAAAAACCGTTGGCCAAAGTACTGCTAAGATCTTCCATGAAACAACCTTGCAAATCACCTTGCTTGAAACTTGTTAAAAGAGAGTTTTTGTGCATGGATAAACTATGGATAATGTAAAAACAAAATAGTATCAAATTACAATAAGCAAGTTTAATATGACAAGACAATGTTTTCAAGCTTGTGGTAAATCTTGACGAGTCACCAAATCACTCTACATGACCTTAGTCAAATCAACTCTCGATAAATTAAAATATGATTATATATATATATATATATATATATATATATATATATAACACCCTAAAATAAAGATGTAAGTTCACAACAATAACAAGCACTGCTTATCCATTAGGTAATGAGATGCAATGAAGAACCTTATGCAACATTTGATAAAGAGATATTGATGCAATTTTTGTTTCTCGGGAATGGTATGACATAAAACTCGGTCATTATTGACAATTTCTCAGGAATAATTCCATCGCAATCTTGAATGTTTAAATTGGCATTCCCTCATTTCCTTTGCAAAAACACATAAAAACCATTTTGTTCTTAGGTGATGCTCTTCCGAACCCAATTCGCTCTTCCAATTACATTTAGGATTTTTTTTAGAAACTAGGATGAAGATTAAATCCTTTCATCTCATGTAGCCATCCTCAATTGTTGCAGTTTCTAACAGTGTTGCTCCACACACATATTGTAGGGAAACTATGATTCTTCCCAAGAAATCTATATTCTTACATTCAATTTGATTCAATTCATTTGAAAACCCACCCATACTACTAGCTTAACTAGAAATTTTGCTACACATATTGTTGGAAATTACAAACAACACAAAGTAAACACTCTCAAAGAACTTGAGTTTCAAATCTACTACTATGCTTATTCATAAATTGAAAAAAATTGGTAAATAAATTGAGGTATTTTGCCTCTTTTATAGAGTGAAGAACAAGCGTAGGAAACTTTATCTGAGATGCTACTAAAAGTTGGTTATCAGCCACCAAATGGAATTAAAAATATAAGAGGCTGGGAGTTATAACTTTTTGAGTGCCTACTATGATTTCTCTTTCATAGTGAGTTAATGGTTGACTCAAGATAGAGGCTATTGAATTGAATTGGTTTTGACCAAAAACCAATTCAAATTGGTTGGTTTGATTTGGTCAACCGGTTTAATAACACTCTTTGCACCACCAAGTGATCGAGTTTTCCATGGGTTCATCAACATCACTATGAATAAATTTAATGACATGTGTTGCTCTTGCTCTGTTTTCTTCAAACTTAATCTTATGTTTCTATTTTGTTAGCTGATATTTTGGCATGGTTGAAGCCAAGGTATTTTTCTTCCAAGATATTTTTGATCTATTCAATTCACTACCGATACACAATTGTTGCCTTCTTTTTTAGGATATCAGTCAAGAGGTTTGAGTCCTTTTGATTTCTACTGATGTGGTAATTATGGGTTGTGCACCACATAAACCCCCCTTGGTGAGGGTCACAACCTTTGTTTGGTTATTTGAGGTTTTGACAATATATCTAAAATATGTGAACTTGATTTCTCCTTTTTTTATTCCTGATTACTCCATTGGTTTGTACTTCACCTAGATTACCACTTGCGGCTCCATGAAAATTGATCTTGTAACTTTTAGTTTATGTTGGGGCCAAGGTGGCTTCAAGGCCAGCTAGAGTCTTAATATATACCGGTCAAGGGTATGGATTATGTCTTAATTCATTATTTATTATTCATTTATTTTTGTTTCTTTTCCTTTTTTGTATGCACCTCACAAAATATAGAGGTTTTTAGTTATTACCAATATAACTACCTGGAAAATAATTTTTTGAAAGCACATTAGCTGTTGATTCTAATGATGCCATATTGAGAGATATTCTTCATAGATAGTCCTGTTGAAAAGAAGATAAGACACATTGATATTCTCCATAAAGAAATCATTCATTAGAACCAAGGCATCTACACATATGTATAGTGAGCAAGGGGATTTTTCCTGATTTTTATACTTACAATATTTTCATAAAAGTGTTGCCTATCTACCAAGGTGGATTCCGCTTTGGGGTTCTTTTAGGATATGAATAGGAAATGAAACCTGGATATTATTATATACAATACTTTGTTTGATGTGCTCTATAGAAATGGTAGCAAGAAGCATATAAGCTGTGGAATAGGAACAAGCAAGACGAGCCCTAGTGTTGTGCCCAATGTTGTGGCTTATGCTACAATGATTCAAGATTTTTACCAGAAGGATCACTTGGGAAAGTGTTGAGGCCTCTAAATGAGATGATTGGCTATGGTGTGAGCCCAAATGAGTTTGTATAATACCATCACTGAGGATCTCTATAATGTGAATAAGTTTTAGTAAACACATAATATTATTCATAACATGATTCAGGGAAAATTTAAGGTGGATACCTTTACTTGTAATATTTTGATGAATGCTTAGTGCAATGCTGGGAATTTAGAAGAGGTGCAATCTTTTCATAAGATTAGAGTTATTTTTTTGCGCCAATTCTGTAACATATATTGTTCTCATTAGGATCATTTATAGCAGAGAGGAGTTTGATAAGGCAGTTGAGATCTTAGAGGATCTGCTGTAGAAGGGATTTTTCCTCAAGGCAACAAATTGTGTACCATTTAGTTACCACTTATACTTCTCTGTTCGCATATCTTTGTTGACATAGGAAAACGAAAAAAGTAGAGAAGATTTTTGGGCAGTTAATTAAGTAGAGAATTTAGGATCCTTCAATTTTCAAGGCATTGATTCTTGTTCAATTCAAGAAAGGTACGACGAGGCAGGTTTTGCACTCCTTATGATAATGTTGTGGAGGAATTCTGGAATTGTTGCCTTGATAGTGATAGCTACCCTTAGGCAAAGCTTCTTACTGAATGACAACCAGCCAGAATGCAAGCAACACTTTGTATAGGATGTTGGAACGTGGACATGTGCCCATAGACCCTATTTCCCAGATGTTGATCTATACTATTTTTAGGAATGCAAGAACTCAAACTACAAGTAGGGTTATCAAAACTATGAGAAGGATGTGAGACAAGACATTGATGATTCCAGCAAGGTTCTAAATTCACTTATTTTCTAGGGCCTTGCTAATTAAGCTTTTGAACACATTGAATTATTTTATGAAAAAGGCTATCTACCCAACATGTATAAATTCCAAAGCAAAATTATTCTGAGGCCCAGAGACTGGTTTATTTCATTTTTCAAAAGGTCTTTTATTTAAATACGACAAAATATAATATTGTCATGAATGGTATTTTTGCAATTGGTAAAACAATTGAGGTATTTTTCCTCTTTTATAGAGTGAAGGAAAAATGAAGGAAACTTGATCTGAGATTCTACTAAAATTTGGTTATCAGCCACCAGAAGGAATGAAAAATAGAAGAGGCTAACTAAATTCAAGGAGATTAAAGAGCATTGGTTGTGAAGACGCAAAGGTGATGCAGTAACTTTGTTGGGAGTTATAACTTCCTAAGTGCCTACTATGATTCATCTTTCATAGTGAGTTAATGGCCGACTCAAGATAGAGGCTATTGAATTGAGTTGGTTTTTACCAAAAGCTGATTCAAATTGGTTGGTTTGATTTGGTCAACCGGTTTTATAACACTCTTTGCACCACCAAGTGATTGAGTTTTCCATGGGTTCATCAACATCACTATGAATCAATTTAATGACATGTTTCTCTTGCTCCGTTGTCTTCAAACTTAAGTTGATGTTCTTTCCTGCCAAATATGCCTCACAAAAACTGATACTTTCTTGTTTTTATGTCATACTGATCATCACGATGAACGCAATTCAAATGACCATATCTCTCATGCCAAATCTTATTTTTTGTACTGGAACATGTAAAAAATGCTCGTTGATTTCTTGAAACTCTTCAGTTTTGTACATATAGTTGTGGTGTACACTTCTAGCCATAATATTATCATTCTTGTGTTTGATAAAATGATGTTTCTTGTCAAAACAACAATGAACTTATCATCTGCAACCTTGTTTACAAAAAGAAAATTTGCCTTTAGACTAGGTTTACAAAGAATTTCATGCTTTTAATTGCACAGTTACAAGGTTAGGTCATGATTTTAACTGCATGACCTAAAACTTTCATTGGTATGTATTTTGTTATCACCTACTCTCACTTTATTTTAACATTCATCAAGTTTTTAAAAACTTCCTTTTCCTTGATGCTTTATTTTGTAGGTCTGAAAATGAGATATCGAACATATATAATGTTTCCACTTATTTGCGTGCAACCATGATAAAATATTCTATTTCACAACGCAGACACACTAAGTGTTGCTTCTTATTTTTGTGCAAACATGAGAAGATAGTCTATTTTAGTTTCATTCTTGTTTACAGTTTGACTACATTTTGCAAAATTGCTTCTATGCCTATCACCTCTACCTTTACTTTTACCTTTAGCTCTATTCCTCTTTGATTCTTGTATTTATTTAGAAAATAATATTGTTCTACGCGATTATTCTTTCAGTAATAGTTACAATATTTAGGCTTGTTGTTTGAGAATGACCTTCAGAATCTTGTGCATTACTCTTGAATTTCTATGTCCAGTTATTGTACTACCCATACCTCTTGCCTTGCAATGAATTCTTTATTCTTATGTGAACTCTTTATTAGGTCCTTCACCTTTAACCTTCTTCAATCTTTGTTCTTCTTGTAGGAGAAATCATATGGTTATTCAAATGATAGTACAACAATTTTGAAAGGGTACATAACAAGGTTGAAAATTTTGATACATGCTTGGAATATTTTAATAAAATTGTTACAAATTCTTTATCTTCAATTATTATTGTAACAGATTCTTTATCTTCAATAGTTGTATTAATTGGAAACCATTCATGTCGAAGTTTTTTATCTTTTGAACATGTTGTGGCAGTAAATTTGTTTGAGACATTTTTAAATTTAATGACATTTTTTCTTGGTGACAAAAATGTTCATTTGGTGTTTCATACATACTTCTTAATTCATACTATCATTCAACACCTCAGTTTGTGGCTCTTATATGTGTAAAATTATTGTCCTCAACCACAATTTTCAGCGTGAGGACACTCTTGTAATTCTTATAATCATTTTTCATTGGCTTTGGTTTTGGTGATTCTGCCACGATAATCTTCTAGAGGTCACTATAAGACATAGTTCTCTCCATCTTTTGTTTCTAAGCTGGGTAATTCTTTCCCTTTAATTTGTGTGAGTTCTTATCTCATGAAGCATTGAATGCTTGTCATATCTAGTTATATCTCTAGGTCTAGTCTTCTAAAACTCCAAACTATAGTGTATTAGATTGATGCCAATGATTGGTCTTAGTATCTGTGCTTGTCCTATTAAGGGTGCATTACCATTAATTATGTGTTGAGATTGATCACTATATTCTATAGGGGGGTGGGATTTTTTGACTTTTATAATATGGCCTTATAGGGTCCCTTTAGGATTGCGAGATAGATCACCTTTTTCTATCCTATCTCAAGCATGAAGGGTATTACGTGATTGTTAGATAACTATATTCACAAAATTGCTAGTAGTAGATCTATGAGGCAGTGCTCCCATGTATGAGAGGCAATGAGACTGCCTTTGCCTTTGGAGACAACTACCATTTACCCTTCTGAAGTAAAATCTTGTGGACCATTGAACATCACTTGTTTTCTCTCTTCATTGAAATATTCATCAACCATGGGTGTTATGAGAGTCATAGTGAAAAATTCTTGATGCTCCCCTAGTATAGAACAGTGGGGCCCTATTTTTCTAAAGTCTAGAAATTGGTCATTTCTTTCATCTGATATTTCACCCTAGCATATGCTATTGGACTTATATTTTTTATTTTTTTCTCTGTTGAAATGGACCCAATAGAGCAATCAAAATATTTTAATTGGATATATTTTTTCCAAGGAAAACTTTATTTGACAACCCCCTCTTCTTTGAAATATCTGGATGGAGTTCGACTCAAACACCACCTACAATGTTGTTTGGTAACCCAAATGTATTCAGCAGGACTCAAACATTAGCCAAATTAGAAATGGAGACATCAATATGAACTCTGCCTTGAAACAACTGTTGGAACCAATTGGGCTAAACTACTTGGCGCCTTCGTTGGATAGTTATCTCTGCACATGGAAATTTAATGACAAAATTATGTTAATACAATTTCCAGACATATTGAAAAGTTAGCTTGCTATGAAAGTTCAACTTTTTACCTTGTATCTTTTAAGCTTATGTTGTGTTTATGCTTGTAGATATGGAGAACCTTACCACAAGTATTTGATGGAGGCTTGTTAAAAAGGATGGTTATATTGCAATTCGGCAGAAGCCTTTCAATAACAGTTTTTATGTTAACCGAGTTGTGGGAGTTGAGCCTCCATTATGTGATCTATGTGATGACCCAGATTATGTTTTGTAAGCCACAAATCATTTAGTAATAATTGGCAGTAAAAAGTCAGTAAACGAGGCATTAAATAGTGTTGGTAGATTTATGTTATCTAATAAATTAGGGAGTTTATCTAAACTTTAAATGTCAATTCTTTAAGCTAAAGAACTTGACCTTCAACTAGATCAAACAATGGTATTCCCATTTCACTTTCTCTTTTTCTGGTCACTAATGTTGAGGTGACATTAAAAAACTTATAACTATGTTTAATTTTAGACTGATACGAACATATAGTATGTTTTAAGCTCTTCAAAATAGTTAATTTGTCTTATTCTACCACTTCTACTCGTAGTGGCCAAGGATTGTAAACAAGTTAAGGGTTTTTCATAATCTAATATGTGAATTTGGCAACTAGAAAAATCCTTTCATGTTGTCCATGGATATGCTAGTCTAATTTGACATAATTTGCTTGATGGAGTAGCTAGGCTTCATTTTAATTTAAGTAATTATTTTCCTATCCTCGGGGTTTTCCTTTATTCTTCAGACTCCTCGCTCTGTTTACAGCTGCTGCATTTTTAATATTAGCATCATGGATCTTGGAGTTAACCTAGTGACAGAAGCATCTGGTGGGAAGGTTACATATATTTGTCAGCACCTGGTACTGACATCTTTGTTAGCATTTGTAGACATCACACCATTTAGATCAATAGGTTGCCCGAACTGGCATATGTGATTTTCGCCTTTGCATTCTCCCTGAGACCCATTGATGATAAGCACCTCATCTACTGAAGACCTCAATAATATATTTCTCTCTATTAATTTCCAATCAATCCACAATGGTGATACAAGAATGAAAATGTGTGCAGTGCATTCCATTCGATTGACCACCAAGTCATCTTGTTTCCAAAAAGCGCACCCCATCAAAAATATTGCTAATACAACAGCTGGTGTTGAAGTCGAAAGGAGCTTCACTGTAGTTGATTTCTTTGAATTCTTGTCATAATCAATCTGTTCAGCAACGTCTTCATTACCCAAATTCTCTTCTTCTTCCTTGGAACCATAGTTTTAAAAAATGACCAGACCGGCTCAGAATCGGCCGAGTTAACCAAGCCATAACCTCGGTCGGTCCGACTCGGTAGAACAACCGATCTCGAGGTTGGCTTGTGACTGAGCTAGCCAAGCCATACCCCGACTCGGCTGGCTCGGTCACAAACCGGTCGGCTCGGCTAAGCCCGAGCTAAACCGGCCGAGTCACTCCCAGCGGGCTGCAGACCCCTCTAAAGCCAAAAATCAGACTTCAAATCGGTATTTTTTCTGTTGTTAGGGTTTTGTGCATGTCTCTAACCTCTCCCCATCCTATTTAATCTACCCAACCCCTCTTATTACCTCACATCTATCTCATTGAATTTGAGTGAGCATTTGTGAGGAATTTGTGAAGAGTTGTGGAGTTGGTTTTGGAGCAACAGCTTTAAGGAGCCTTTTGGGCAAGATTTGGAGCAGCAGTGAGGAGCTTATTGGGAAAGCTTTCGAGTAGCATTGAGGAGTTGGTTTGTTGGATTTGAATTGAGGAGGCTAGAGCCTAGAGTTATTTTTTTCTCTTCTAAAAGCTGCCTTTTCTTGTTTTATTTTTTTTGCAAATCTGAAAATGGTAAACATAGTTTTTGGTGAAATAAATAAACATAGAATGAATAGTATTTTTTTTTTTTCATTTTCAGATTTAAAACTTTTCTTTCCAAGTCAAAAGCTCAGTCCAAAATGGCCCTAGAATGAAAGATGTTGATTGGGCATATGCTGAAATGATTGATGATCAAATGCATTGCAAATTTTGTAAGAGAAAAATTAATGGGGGTGGAGGGGGCATTCATAGACTGAAACTGCATTTGGCTAGTCTTAGAGGCTAAATCACTCCATGTGAAGAAAAAGAAATTGGGGAAATTAGGAAGGAGTTGAAAGAGAAATTTCAGAAATTTGAGGAAGAAAAAGTTAAGCAAAAATAAATAGAGGCTGAAATTGGGAGGAAGAGAAATATACAATACATGATGGCTACCAACCCAACTTTTGATTATGAGGGTTCTTCATCTATCCCTTGCACTAATGCATCAAACCCCTTTTGCTATGTTCCTCCCTCTATGGAGTCTATTTCTGAAAAGGGTAAGGGTGCAATGAGAAATAGGGGTACTATAAAGAGTTTTTTCATGCCCTCTTCTCTCGAGTCTGATAGTGCACATGGTCCTAGTCCTCCAAGTAGAGGTCAAGTGTATCCCACTTTAGATGGTCATTGGAAAAGAATTGAAATATGTTGCTTGTGATTACATTGCTAGAAGGTGGTATGATGCAGATATTCCCTTCAATGCTACTCGTTCACCATATTATGAACCTATGTTTGATGCCATATATGCTGCTGGAAAGGGCTTCAAAGGCCCTACTATGCATGAGTTAAGAGGATCTTGTTTGCAAAAAGATATTGTGTCCATTGATGATTATCTGAAAGTGTTCAAAAACTCATGGGCACATACAGGATGTACCATCATGTCAGATGGATGGACTAATCAGAGGAACTGTACCATCATAAACTTTCTTGTCTTTTTCCCACGGGGAACCATGTTTCTAAAATTAGTTGAAGCATCTGATAGGGTGAAAGATGGACACTTGTTGTTTCAAATTTTGGATGAGGTTTTTGAAGAGGTGGGGGTGGAAAATGTTGTTCAAATCATCACAGATAATGCCTCTAGCTATGTTCTTGCTGGTAACTTGTTAGAGGAAAAACACCCAACCATATTTTGGACCCCATATGCTACACATTGCATATACCTCATGCTTGAGGATATTGGCAAAATAGACTGGATCAAGAACACTATATAGCATGCCAAAAGCATCAAAAAATATATTTACAATCACTCATGGATTTTGAATCTGATGAGGAAACACACAAGGGGAAAGGAAATTATTATGCCTACCATCACTAGATTTGCAACACATTTTTGACATTGCAATCTATGCTTGCCCAACATAGAAACTTTCAAAAGTTGTTTTCTAGTGATGAATGGAATGAATGTCAGTGGTCTCGCAAAAAATATGGCAAAGATGTGAAAAATAAATCTAATGAAAAAATATTTTGGAAGAAGGCAGCAGAGATTGTGAAACTTGTTGAGCCACTGGTTAAGGTGTTACAGTTGGTGGATGGGAAAAGATTGTCTATGGGATTCATTTATGATGTTATGGATCAAGAAAAGGAGAAAATAAGGGAAACATACAAGGATGGAGTGGGTAAGTATGGGCCCATTTGGGCAATCATTGATCAAATATGGAACAATCAACTCCATCGCCCTAAACATGTAGATGGGTATTTTCTGAACCCATTGTATCATTATAAAGCTTAGGAAGAAAGAGCTTTGACTAGGGAGGTTAGAGATGGATTTACTGATTGCATTAATCGCATGATCCCAACAGAGAGTGACCAGTTGCAGTTACACAATCAGATCAATGTGTTCAACCAAGCCACAAATACCTTTAGCAAGAACCTTGCAAGGATTGCAAGGGAATCAGATGAGCTATGTAAACAAATAATTTCAATTTTCTAATTCATATTTTATTGTTTTTTATAATTGTTTATAATTTCAATTTCAAATTTGAATACAATTTGTTGAGCTAATTTAAACTCATTTTTTGCAACACAATGGTGGGAGGCATTTGGTAGCCATTGTCCTGAATTGCACAGGTTTGCAATCCTCATTTTGAGTCAAACTTGTAGTGATTTTGGGTGTGAGCGCAACTAGTCTATCTTTGAGAGGATTTATACAAAGAAGAGAAACCGTTTGGAGAAAAAATGGTTAAATGATCTAGTGTATGTCCAATACAACCTCCGATTAAGATGCAACCAACTGCTGAACAAAAGACCTGATTCAGATCCCATTGTGTTGGAGGATATTGATCCAACATCAAATTGGGTAGTGGAGTCTTGTCCACCAGAGTTTGACTCTGATACATAGGTAGAGCCTCTGCTCAATGCATATCCACTAGTAGCAGGCCCAGTCCCAAGCCCTCCAGTTGCATACGTAGGCACTTCCTCTAGTTAGCCACGACAGAGATGCATAACTCGTCTATCTCAGGGTGGTAGGGCTATAGTTCTAGTTGAGGATGTTGATTAAGAGGAGGAGTGACCAGTTTCCCCCTCTGGTTCAGAGTTTAAGGAAGAGGACATTGGCTTGTTAGATTTCTAGCAGTAGTGACTATTCATGTTTTGTTGTATAGGCCATTTAGAACCTCCTTGGTTATGTTTTTTGTTTTAATCTCTATATCATCATCATGTATTGGACAGTCCACTGGGTGCAATTTTGATATAATGGATATATTCATGAACCTACTTTTATCATATGTTGTCTTTTTTCTATATTGTAATGCTTTGTGTTTGGAAACATGAATTAAAATCTTTAAAATTATGTTTTTTTGCAAAAAATAATAATATTTAATGTATTTTTTATAAAAATCGAGTCATTGAAACTGAACCGGCTGAGTCGATACCGAGTCGGAGTCGAAGTCAGAGGCGACCCTTGGCCGAATCGTAACCCGAGTCTGATTTTTAAACACTACGTGGAATATGGAAGTGCAGTATATAATTGGCTCTGATCAACCCTTGCATCAAAGGCATACTTGCGAACAAATGCCATAAGAAGAAATGTAATGACAGAAGGAAGCCACACTGCCACCAAAAGAAACAAAGAACCATCCTTGTGTTGGGTTGATGGAATGACATGCCAGAATCTTGAAAGTATGGCACTGCTTAAACCCAAGCATCCCTTCATCAATCCCAACATAAATCCTCTACTGGTAAGGAAATTGCTGACCAATTTAATAAATCTAGATCTCGAAGATTTGTATTTGAGTACACTACATGTGTATAGTATTTTTTGGCCTTTTAATAAATCGTTGAAGTAAAATAAATCAGATCAGGTAGAAAAAAGTTCAACATTCAATAATGGTTTTGATTATGATGTTTCTATTGGAAATTCTGTGGTAATCATATACATATAGTGTGGGAGTCTAGATGTTACACACGAGCTGTCTGACAAAATGGCTGTAAGAGATATGGTTTCCTGGAGTTAGATTGTTTGTGTATATGCCTAGAGAGGACTTGGTTTTGAGGTCTTGATACATTTTCATTAAATGCAACAGACAGATGTGAAGTCAGAGCATATAACCTTTCTTTTTGTTCTAACTACATGCAATCATGCAAGCCCGGTGGACAAGGGCTGAAAATGGTTTGATTGCATGATCCAAAAATATGGTGTTCTGTATTCATTAGACCTCTCTGCTTCCATGGTTGATATTTTTGGTTGTGATGGGCGAGGTATGAAAACAGGTGCATATTGACATCATTCTTGAGGGGTTTGAGTCAATTCTCTCTACTGGAAATGCTTGTGTTACTATTTATGCAAAGCATAAGAGAATAGATCATACATTCCATGGAAAAACTAGATGTAGTTTCATGCGCTGCCATGATTACAAGGTGTGCTGAAAATGGAATAATTGACGATTTTTTAAAGTTACTCTGAGATTTCTTCGAAGGTATTATGATATTATTAAGTAGCAACTTATGGAAGAAGATTAACAGAAAGGATATAACGGTCACTCTAAGGCAAATAGAGGGTGATATTGATATGCTTTAGAAAGAAAAGAAAAAACAATCACTCTAAGGCAGCTAGAGGGTGATATTGATATGCTTAAGAAAGAAAAATCAAATATTGAATTTAGCTACATTAACATAGAAGAATTAGCAATTCATGGAACATGTATTGAAAGATACTTTTCTACTGACGAACTGCATTGTCAACTACACAATCTGAAGCAACATGCTTTTAAGAATTCAATACCACTGGAGTAATACTAGAGACATTACAGAGGGAATTTGCTGAGCAGAGATATTTTTTAATGGAAGAGAGAAGTTCTCGCGTTGTCACATTGCTTCATGCTACAAAAACTTTAGAGGAATCCATCCAACAAGTTTCTTCTGATTTCCATTCTGAATCAGATTTCCTAACTATTAATTGCTTCCTTGTTACTCTTGTCAGTGCCACCATATAAATAATTTAACAACTTGAGGAGCTTGGAGATAAAACTTGAATTGTGTTGTTGTGAAAATACAGAGATACAAAAACTATTTGAAGAACTCACTTAGAAATTGGAACTCATCCATCAAGAAATAGAATTTTATAAGACTCTCCATAGACTTGGAAATTTTATTGGACTACAAGAAAGGATGGATGCAGAAAATGAAAAGGTGCCTCATTCTTTACATTTTTAGACTAAGGAAAATGAAGGAGATGGACAAATTTCATAGTATGTCTTATTTTTTTATATCATGTCTGATGAATTAGATAAACTAGCTAAATAGTTGCAGAGAAAAACTGAAGACATGTCACAGTTTGAGACTATAGTGGGTGAGCTTGAGTTTGATTTATTTACAAAGAATACATTTATTCAAGATCGTAGTGCCAACTATGTGGAAATGTTGTTTAAAATATGCATTGAAAATGAGATAGAATTTGAAGGGAAATGTGCTAGTTGGGAATTGTCTCTCGAGAGAAGAAAACGTTTTCCTGAGAGTTGGCTACTATTCCGAGGGCACCCTTAGAATAGGAGGAACTGATCACTGAAACTCCCTAGATGTAGTCTCAATCAGCTATGCATTTCGATGCCATGCCAGAGAAGTTGGTTACTGCTATTAAAGAACTTCAACCACTCAGGGATTTCACAAGTATTTTTCTTATTGCGCTTTAGTTTTTTTTGTTGTATCCAATAATGTGTTTTACTTCAATGATATTGTGAACATTTAGATTTCTGTTTGTTTTTTATTATAAATTATGCAAGGAATTGCATGGTTGTATCATATGAAGGGCATAATATACTATTGGTATCAAAGTTGAGAATTAATGGAAGGGAAATTGGAAAATGTTGTCAGTGAGCATGAAGTTGGTCCGATACATCATAGTTTATCTTCACAAACATCAAATCTAGGAATTATAAGAAGTACGTGGCATGCTAACCCTGATTTATATCCATGGGAATTATATCCATCCAAGCAACCCTTCATCAATCCCAACACAATTCATTTGTTGGTAGGGAAATTGTTGACACAAGTCACAATAGATGGTGTATTATAATATGTTTGATTTTTTATTGCAAATAAAATGACTAAAAAAATTTCCCAGAGGGCAGGTGTGGGCAATCTGGGTGTGAGGAATAGCCATATAAGCATGTATCCGATCACATTCTACAAACATCCGACCAGTAAAACAACCCATTGAGGAAATTTATCATACAGAATTTGAGAAATAATGTCCACACATTCTCCTATGTATTTGAATATAGAGATGGTGTCCAGCTGCTACTGATTATATCCAAAACGAGTTTTGATTGTGTGAGAATAGATGTTGAAACTGTAAGAAGTGCCTGCACAAAATTTGATCCAAATACTGGCAGGTCTCAGAATAGATGCTGAAACTGCTGTATGTTTTTTATATTGCAATAATATTTCCTTTTTGATATACTTTAGCACCTTGTGCTTTAATACAGACATTTATTGAAGCTTTGTTTACCCATAATCAAATTAATATTTCCACCTAGAACCGAACTATCACAAAAGCTTTCTACAAAATGTTAATTCACTATTACCATCTTGTTTAGTACGTTAATTCTGTAGCCATGATTTCGCAAATATGTAGTAAGGAATGCAAATGCAACATTGCTAAAATTCATTAAGGAGTTGCATTGTTCAGAAAAATTGAAACATACCTGGTTTTTCTTTTACTGTTGCAAAATTTGATTTCATCTCACAGCTTCAATTTTATAGATTATAATAGGAGGTCATAATTTGAGTACTATACCTTGTGGTGTCTAGATGATATAAACCAATTCAAAAACCCTTTGAGGAAAGCGATGAACGTGGCTTGAAATTAGTTCAAGCTAACTTAAGGCCCTTGACGTTGGGAAGGAAAAAAGACAATAATGCAAAGAGGGAAGGTATAAATGTATAATTGGGCTTTCATCTGGCCTTTGATGTACAGTCTCTTAGAGTGATTTCTAATATTTGTTCATGAATATTCAGACTCATTCTTGTTCTTCCTCCTACTGATGTACAAGTGATTGAGTGTGAATTTACTAAAGCCGAGAATAAATTTTATACAACTTTGTATAGAAGATCTAAGGCAAGCACTTCTCTGACCCATGGAAAAGAAATATAATAATAGTTTTGATTCATTTTTTTGTTGTGATTTTGGTTTGACTTAAAAATCTATGGTGTTTATTTCTATTTTCAGGTCCAGTATGATCATTTTGTTGAACAAGGCAAAGTTCTTCACAATTATGCATCTATTATGGAATTTATTTTGAGTTTGTGCCAATTGTGAACATCCTTTTCTTGTCATGAGGTAAGTTCTACTTTAGAATGTCTTTTGTAAAATTATTTTTATTGTTATTTGTAAAATTATTTTTATTGAAAAACATTATTTTGAGCCCTAAAGATCAAGAGTTTTTTTAATTGTCTTATGAGCAGTTATATGTTAGAATTTGTTCTAATTGCTAAGTTATGAACAGTCGGGGTGATACACAACAGTGTTCTAATTTGAATAAGATGGCATGTAATTTTTTCTAATTGCTACTTTATCAACCACTGGGGTGATACAAAATAGTCATATGATATGTATAAGTGGGCAAGGCGTTTTATTCTAGGAAGCCAAATGTGTGTTAATGGAGATTCTAGTTCTGTGCCTTCAAAAGCTTACATTGAAGAAGTGGTCAAAGAAATTAGTAATGATGAAAGAGGGAAGTCTCCAATCTGTCTTGAATGAGTTGATGATGCAATCATGGCTCGTTCTGTACATCATATGTTTCATCAGTACCTACTAGCAAGTTGGTGTAGCTCTTTGGGTGGTGGTTGTATTGCTTGTGCTAATTCTAGTTAATTTTCTTGTATGACTAGATTAATTTGTTTGTAGATTACTGTTTATTATTAGCTTTTTGTGCAAGTCAAGCTACAAGGGTGTCACATTGAGGTAACTCCATTGAGTTATTTTTTATTTAATTTAAAAACAGGGGCTTGCATGATTATATATTTTACAAGGATTATGCCATTATGTGTCGAGCATTTTTTAAAAATCAATACTTATATATACAATTTCAAATATTTCCATAACTCTTCACATAATTCTTTAAAGGGTGCTAGCTCAATGGAAGAACACTTGCCATGTAGGAGGTTGGTGGTTTGATTCCACTATACCCTAACATGAATTATTCAATGATATTGTAGTTTCTTTAATTAAATATTTTTATATTGATTTATTTTAATGGTGGGATATTTTTCTGGATTCATTGTTTTATATTGTCTCTAGAGATACAATAGATAGGATTAAAGACATTGTTTCCATAAAGACAATATGTCTTTAATTCCAACTATTATCTTTGGAGAAACAAAAATGAAATGGTCTCAGCCAATAATGTTTGTGTTATTTATTGTCTTTATAGAGACAATTTTTTAAGACAATAATTTGAGATACTCGCTTATTTAAAACAATACAAAAGTTTATTTTTGTCTCAAGTTAGACAATTTACACAAAAATTGTCTTAAAACTCCACTTTATGTTGTAATGCAACTATTGTCTTTAGAGAGAGAAAAATGCTTGTTTTATATATTGTCTTTATATAGACAATATTTTAAAACAATTTACTTTTAAGACAATTTAATTTGATACACCAGCTTAAAGACAATATTTAGACAATACATAATTTTTTTTTTTTTAATCTCAAATTAAGACAATTTACCCAAAAAAAAAAAAACATCTTAAATATTGTCTTAAAAACCTCTTTATGTTATAGTGTTTTGGTGGCACAAATACTCACTATAGGGAGAAAAGATTAAATTTTGATCGCACAAATACTCGCTGCAGGTAGAAATATTTTCTTTTGTGATATAAGTACGAGTGAAATGTTATAATTTTATACGATCCTTTGCTCCCATTGTAGAGGATGGGTGGAAAAATTGAGAAGTTCAATGTATATATATGAATTTGTGTTTTTTTCACCAAGTTAACTTCATGGTATTTTTGTGAATTCTCTTACTCTCACATGGTATTTTCCACGATATATTGTTTGATATTGTTTGCCGAATGATCTCGTTAAGGAGGTTTTACAAATGCAAATGAACATTACTTGCAAGCGGTATCTTATATGGAATATGGCTCTCACATAATTACTAACCACTTTCCTTTCATTTTAACAGATATGGGTATTATATGATCATGGTATTGTATTGTAATAATGTCTAACTACTTTCCTTTCATTTTAACACATATGGGTATTATTTTTTATGATCATGGTATTGTATTGTAATAATGTCTGCAACAACAAAATTCAAAAGAAAGGGCTAGATATCGAAACTAATGGGAATGCAGATCATTGCGGTTCAATTATTCATCACACATTTCTCCTTCACAATAATTTTTGCCTTATCCATCACACACCTCTCCTAATTCCCAATAAGCATTGCCTTATGGCTTACATGTAATGCCTAATAATTCTCTCTGCTTTATTACAACTATTTCTTTTTGTTAATTCTCTATGCTTTCTTGCAACTGTTTCTGTTTCATTACACATGGGAAAAACAAAGTTCTTCGAAACAAAAGTTAAACAATACCAAGTTTCCTTACAGACAGTTCAAACAACTAGCATATAAAACTGTAATGAAGACTGTACAGTATTTCTCCAGCCGTCTTAAAACAAAAATCATAACATAAAACAATTCCATTGAGAGATCTTGTATTACAAAGATCATTAACAAAAATGAGATGGTGCAAAAAGTTCGAAAGAAAATGTAGCCAGGTTGACTACCGCCCTTTCAGTCCGACATTAAGTTAAAAAAAAATAGGGAAACATTTAGAAATACACCAGCAATTAAGCTAATTTGATCATGCCCTATGCACCTATTCCATGAGCATGAATGAGTTCAAAATTCATATAACCAAAGGTGCCCTCCAATCCTCTTTTTGATAAACGGTCAGCTTCCTCATTTTTCTCCCTGTAGACATGGCAAGAAGAGATGAATGTGAAATTATTCTTCAAAACATGGATGTGCTCGATCCAGTGAGTGACCAAACCAAGATTTAGATTGGATTTTTTGTTCATGTGATCAATAACGATCTTAGAATCCCCAAAAACCCATAATCTATCCACATATAGATGAGTTGCCACCCATAAAATTCCCCATAAAGCTATGCACTCTGCTCTCATATTTGAACCATTCCCTCCATTCCAATAGAATTTATAATGACGTGAAGATGACATCATAAGCCATACCCCGCACTCGTAAATTGAGTTCTGAGAAGCCCCATCAAAATATCCAACTGGGAAATGAAATTCATGTGGTCTCAGTCTCCTAGATAAATCCAGGGGAGACTTCTAATAAGACTTATGTCTCTCCCAATAAATATAGATCTGTTGAACCATCCTTTCTGGAGAGCAAGGTCTTCCCTCAAAAAGCTTTATGTTTCTATTGCACCATATAAACCAATGAAACAGAATAGGAATAGCTCTAAAATTTTGCCTCTTCTGAACCACCATCTAATACATTCCATAGTATTCGAAAGGACTGGTTCTATACCAGTCCTTTCGAATACTATGGAATGTATTAGATGGTGGTTCAGAAGAGGCAAAATTTTAGAGCTATTCCTATTCCGTTTCATTGGTTTATATGGTTCAACAGAAACATAAAGCTTTTTGAGGGAAGACCTTGCTCTCCAGAAAGGACGGTTCAACAGATCTATATTTATTGGGAGAGACATAAATCTTATCAGAATTCTCCCTTGGATTTATCCAGGAGACTGAGACCACATGAATTTCATTTCCCAGTTGGATATTTTGATGGGGCTGCTCAGAACTCAATTTGTGGGTGCGGGGTATGGCTTATGTTGTCACCTTCATGTCATTATAAATTCTATTGGAATGGAGGGAATGGTTCGAATATGAGAGCGGAGTGCATAGCTTTATGGGGACTTTTATGGGTGAAAACTCATCTATATGTGGATAGATTATGGGTTTTTGGAGATTCTAAGATCCTTATTGATCATATGAACAAAAATCCAATCTAAATCCTGGTTTGGTCACTCACTGGATCGAGCGCATCTATGTTTTGAAGAATAAATTCACTTTCATCTCTTTTTTCCATGTCTACAGGGAGAAAAATGAGGAAGTTGGCCGTTTATCAAAAAGAGGATTGAAGGGCACCTTTGGTTATATGAATTATGAACTCATTCATTGTCATGGAATAGGTGCAAAGGGCATGATCAAATTAGCTTAATTGCTGGTATATTTCTAAATATTTCCCTGTTTTTGTTTAATTTAATGTTGGACTGAAAGGGCGGTAGTCAACTTGGCTATGTTTTCTTTCGAACTTTTTGCACCATCTCATTTTTGTTAATGATCTTTGTAATACAAGATCTCTCGATGGAACTGTTTTATGTTATGATTTTTGTTTTAAGACGGTTGGAGAACTACTGTATTGTCTTCATTATAGTGTTATCTGATAGTTGTTTGAACCGTCTATAAAGAAACTTGGTATTGTTTAACTTTTGTTTCAAAGAACTTTGTTTTTCCCATGTGTAATGATTGTAAGAGGTTTGCTTCAAACTTTGTCTACAGACATAAGATGTCTCATATGGACGTTTTTGCCATATAGTTTTGCTCTGGTACATAATATAAACCAAAAGTATTTTCATGCTCGAAAAAAAATATTTGTTGAGCATCGACCCACGTTTGATGCATGTTGAGGTTGACGTTGTGAAACTGTAGGTTTTATACAGTGAAAACCCCAACACTTTTATGTTTGCTTGTGATGTTAGATATAGTCGAGCACAAAGCATTCAGAGGTTGAGATGGAAACTTGGACCACAATTTGCAAATGAAGTTAAACAGAATCTCAACCACTCTGAAAAGGATTTCTTCAAGAGAAAATGACTCCTCAATTATTTTTACTAAAAATATATAATTTACTCATTCATAAAGCGACAGAAAACATATGATTACTCACAATCATAAAGCGACAGATTAATAGGCGCCATTTGAAGCAGGCGAGCGTTTCACCAAATCCACAATATAATACCACCGCAATACTCTTCAGTCGTCTCATTAACCGAAGTTTTATATTTTTAATTGCGACTGTCACTATTCAAATCACTGCGTATTTGAGCAGGTCCAACAAATTCACGTGGAAATCAATTTAAATCAAAATATCCAAAATTGAGCTGTTATCGAAACATGAAAATACGCAAATACCGCCCATTGATGGCAAAAGGTGTGGCTAATGGACATCTCAGTGTGTCGCTAAAGACAAATGAGGGAAAATGTGTGCTCATCTAATTTGGTTTGTTTTAACTTCTTGGTAATCTTCAAAATTTCCAACCAAAGTTTTTTCTAATATATTTATTTCATATCGTAATAAAGTTTCATGAACAATTTTTTAATTGGGTTTTTAATATAATATTAAGGATTTATGACTTTTTTCAAGGTTGATACTCAAAATTCAAAGAAAAGATATGATTTTTTTTGGGGGCTTGTGATGTATTTTCCTGTTTGGTTTTTCGAAAAATAAATGTTTGGTTTTTCGAAAAATGTAATAATTCTATTTTATTGTATTTATTATGTATGAATTATTTTATTTTATGTGAGCTATTTAAATATGGATATAAATAAAATTTAAAAATAAAATTTATTAAAATTAGGCTAGTTTGTAATTATCCGCACTTTATTATTATCTCATTAATGTATTGATCTATCCAAACATATTTTCTAGTTTATAAACCGAGGGTATTATATAAAGATTATAATAAATAAATTATTAGTTTGACAGTTGGCTCTACTTGAATATTTTTTACTTGATTATATTGATTTAGATCAAATGTGTTAACAATCTGTTGTCTATTTTATAAAATCTACAGGCGATTTTGACACTTGGCTTAACTAAGATTTGGGATTTTTTTCTTTTTTAAATTCCTCGCAGAACGCTTTCAAATTATAAATATAATAATTTAAAGTTTTTATAAATACAGCCGTTTGAAGTTTTGAGAAAAAAGATGTAGTATCGCTTTGCAGGATTAGACTTTATAAAATATTGGATAAATTACATTTATTTAAAAGGAATATTTAGTGAAAAATAAAATAAAATAAATTGGCCCACAGACTTTACAGTGTGCAAGTTGCACGGATTAGGGAATTATTTATCTTTATTAGACTGGGGAGAATTAATTGTTGAGTCGTTTTGTGTTGCACAAACTAAATTACATTATATGTATTTTTAAGGAATTTTTTATGAGCATGGAGTGGGAATGAAAAACATAAAATGCAGTTATACACCTATGCTATTTTATTTATTATTTGTTTACATGTGATGTAAGGCTCGATTTTCCAAGGCATCATATATTTATTAAGCGTTGGTAAATAATTTTGTTTAGATTAATTTGGCAGGTGTTAAGTGGGTGGAAGTAAACAGAAGTGAGAACAGATTAACAGCCGGGTAACGTGGATGCGCAGAAGGTACTGAAGAGCGTGAAAGCAGATAAGGAATGACTGGCTGTATATATTTTATTGAAATCTTTGTTAGATCTCCATATTTTGTTTGCTTTACAGAGCCTATGCATTCCAGCTGCCTGACCTATCATGTATTACTTAGAAAATAAACAAATGGTACCTTCTCTGCTCTAGGTACCCGAAAGGTGAAAATCTGCTCAAAATAGATACCCTAAACGTCAAAATTTGTTGTAGTGAAGCTCCCTAAAAACTCCAAAGTACCCTTTGAAACTCCCGATGATTTTAGAAAGTTTCCTACCAGCTCCTAAACTCTCGGGAACGTGGGAGCGTGGGGTATGTGCTCTCCAATGGCTAGGAGCAATACCCGTGTTATTATGCCAATTTGTTAACAGTGGCTAGTGGAATCGAAAGATTCCCTTAACCCATGAATGATGCGCTTAGAGTCACCAAGTCTATTAAAATCGTTGATATTGAACCATTTTGCAGAGAAAAGAAGGGGCAGTGGTGGTTGTTTACTGACTGTTTTAAGGAGAAGAATAAATGAATAAATGGATTTGAAGAATAAATGAATAAATGGATTTGCAAGCCGAGATGTTTAGGTAGTGGTCATGCCTATGGTAACGGACGGGATGAGGCTGTACGCGCATTTTTTTTTCAAGTAAGAAAAAACTTCGTTTATATTATGTACCAGTACAAGTTAGCACCATATCTTCCTACAAATATTCATAAAATTCCCCATACTATCAAGAAACATATCCCACGATACATATCCCACGATAGTATCAATCAGTAATTCCCAAAGAACGACCCATATAATAATTACGCCGATAGGCGTATCCCCCTATCGGAAGGAGCATGTTTTGTTATTAGGCTAATTAATCTTTTTGATCTGATGGTTTAGATTGAAAAATGCTGGTATATTCTGGTCGTCGCCACTCAATCAATGGATGAAATCTACCCCACTAACTTCCTTGCATGTCTAAATCACATGTTTAAACCGTACTTAAATTAATTTTTTACAAATCTCGATTAAAAATTTACTGTGCCATTTATTAATTGCCACCTATCAAGATTAACATTTGAAATGAAACTGAAACGATAACCCTTGTCCAAGTGTGTGAAACGGTTATGCAAGGTCTCTGAAGGCACCTGCAGACAGGGACACGTCGTGAGAGAGGAAACGTTGTGGGCGATGGTGGTTTAGGAGTGGAACAGTGGCAACCATATGGTGAGTTGTCTGCAACGTGGCGTGTGCATATGCCGAGCGCGCAGTGAAACGGTCGAACACCCTCGTCTGGCTCTTCACGTTTCCGAACAGTTTTTCAGAAATCTTGGATTCTGCCTCGTTTGCAGGTTAAAAAAAATGACCTAACCTAATGTTTTGCATGAAAATGCCAGCAGAGAAGTAAACTGATACATCGACGGAGGATGTAGAGTCTGCCTCTCTGCTCCTTTGCTACGGCCATGCAACGCCTGGTGGTAAACCCGGGGCCATGATGATCGGACTCCTGTTTCGAGCGTGCGGCCTCGGCCTGTAGCTTGGAGCGTCTCCATTCTCGTCTGGGCTTGGTCGCACCAGAATAGCACTGACCCATATCTGCAACTCCAGAGCCGACAATCATAGAGATTAATCAAGTAACGATGGAGTGTTTGGTGCGGTTAGGTTTAAAATGTGAAGTTAAAGGATACAGGGCACGGAGCACAGTGGTACGCGTGAGCTCCGAGGTATGTGTTGGCCATTAGGGTTACCTTGGCTTTGCTTCACTTTTCCTCTGCATTTTTGGGAATATCGTTCAAGGTAGTCCTTCTCTAATCAGATATTGACTTATAATCTACATAGACTGTCTTCCAGCTAGCGGTGGAGAGCCATTCCATCAGGTATTGTGCCTGTGCTTTCCTCATCGACGCAGTCAAAGATGAATTAAATGGAGGCTTTATTTACAGTTGGACAGTGGAGTGTTTGAATTTTTTTAACCGTGAAAATGGATTCACTTCTTAAAAAAAATTTAGGTGCTGTAAGATTTTGAAGATTGAGAATTGTAACTCAAATTTCTAAAAATTGCAATCATATTTAAACAATTATCACAATTAAGTAGATGCATTTTACACTTATCACGTTTGGTATGAAAAAATTGGATGTATGCATGAAAAAATTGGATGTTATTTCCAGGAACAGTCTATACTTTTAAAATGTGTTTTCAAATCTATAAATGTATATATAAATTTAACACTTTCAAAAAATATATCACAATCCAAAATTCCAATTGATTATTTTAAAAAATCTTCCTTAAACAAAAGCTAACTACGGTCTACTGTCTAATTCTTTAGTTTGCAGCGTTATCAGGTATGGGCAGGTTCTATTCATTCACTGGCACGACATTACTATTATATCATTATTTGGCACAATATCTGGCAGCATTATTTTATAGACAGTTCTCTTGTGTCATGGCATCCTGCTACATTCATTGATACATTGGAGAGCATTAAAAATGTAGATCTCATTATCAAGCTTTGGAGAGCATTTTATATATGCCTATCGGCGTATATCAACCACATTAGTTTTTACTAATGTGGTTGTGCTAGTGATATAAAGAAACCATAAATCACCCATATAGTGTAGCCCACAAAGAAAGTAATATCAGTCACAGAAACAAGTGGAAAAGTAATTATGTTTAGTAAGTGTCGATACCACTCGGCCTAAAACATGATTAGGGAAAAAATTCTAAACTTACCATCAATATAGGATAAAATAGAGTGTTGAGACACCACAATCCAAATGCTTCGTCCCGAGCCAAAGATAACTTAAAATAGTGTTGGGAAGGAGTACAAAAAGAGAAAGAGCAGGGGGGTGAAGGGGGGCAGGGGGATCAGAGTCATCTATGCGACGTAATAGCAAAACAAATAGCCAAAAAAAACCAAAAAAGAGTGCCATGGTAAGCGAGATGATCATGGGAGTAAGATTGTGCCTTGTGCACATATAGCATCCACATCTAAGAGCGCGTAGTACATGTGGCAAACTGCAATCCTGAGTCCCATCTTTGATAGCCCATCCGCTACATAGTTTTTCTCCCTATATATGTGAGGGAGATAGATGTACCAAAATTTGTCCCGCAACTTATCAATGTGCGCCATCCATTGTGTTAGTTGTGGAGGTGAAAATCTATTATTGTTATTCATTCATTCTATGATGACCATTGGGTCACAAAAAATAAGGATGTTATCTATTGACATGTGTCTTGCGAACCATAGTAGTCCTCATAATGTCACCGATTCGGCCCTGTTGTTTCTGCCAATGCCACAATTCCAGTATATCCTATATTGTGCACGTCGACCCACTCTAATCCAAACACCACATCCACATTGGCCTTGTTGTGTTCCACTGTCGAAGTAGCCGGCCGGGAAGGAGATGGTATATGATCTACTGCGACAGGAGAGATCCCGTGGAGTATCATGATCCGTTTGGGTCCCCTCTGAAGCCCTCATAATAATTTGTGTGGCCCATAAAGTGTGTTGGAATTAATTACCAACTGCTCAGCTGACAGCGCAGAGGTAAGGCGGTAAGGTAATTCCGCTGGGGTCACACAGGCAGAACCGGCAGAGGGGCATACCCCCTCGGAGTTGGGCCCACAACATGCAGCTGCAAAGACTGTCCGCGGGGGTCGATGAGAGTTTGTGAGCGGAGGTTCTTACCCCCTCGGAACAGCCAGGGCCCACACAAATATAATACGGCCATATGACATATGTTATATGTTATATTATGATCGCCAGTTGAAATTTTAATCACGGCATTTTTCAACAGTTGGTTTTTAATGTTTTATGTTATTTGTTTTAAATTTGGGTTTAATCTTCATTTACCCAGCACATTGTAAAAAGCCGTGAAGTTTATTTTTATTACACAGAACAGTGAAGCACAGCAGCGCTGGGATAAATATCACAGTGCCGGAAAGTCAATTTGCTATCAATGCATATTAGATCGGTGCCGACAGAGTTAATGCAAATGCATAATGAATTGAAGCGGTGATATTTTTAGTGGTTGAGCAATTTATGATGAAGATATTTTCTTTGTAATTTACACAAGAAGTCATGTATTTTTATTAAAATGTACGCAAAAAGCAAAGGCAAGTTTTTTTTAGAACAGAGCGTAGTTTTATGCATGCGAGTGCATTTTGTAAAAGACAGAGAAGGAATGAATTAATAAATAGTTATATTTTTCCAGAAACGTATATTCCAGCAGTGAATGTTTTAGTGAGACAGAGTGTCATTTGTGAATGACAGAGTGATATTTCTGAACTGTGTTTGCAGCAGTCAGAATTTTGTTTGTAAATCCCTCTTTTGAGGAAGTCTGTAACAGCAGTTTTTTTTATTATATGAAATAAAAAAAAATTCTGAGTTGAAAACTCTGTCTGTGAGTGAATTTTAGAATTTTTCTCCGTGTTTAAGGAAGGCAGTTTTTATTGTTTTGGAATTCTGAAAATTCCAACATGGTATCAGAGCCAATCCAGGCTATTTGAAGGTCAAATAAGCTGAAGGAACAGAGTTCGTTTTTGCAGCAACCTCTCCAGCAGAGTGAAGGTTCAGCCAAGAAGAATTCAAAGGTATTTCTCTATAAAATTTGTTGTGTTACTGTTGCAGTACAGTGAGCTATTTTAATACACAGTCAAGTGTTTTTAAATCATAGTTAGAAGTGCAGAATGGCTGGTTCTAGCACAGGTATGAGTTTGGGAAATGTCCATCTCCCACAATTCAATGGAAAAAATTATGACTACTGGTCAATAACTATGAGGGCTTTATTTGTCTCCCAAGAGTTATGGGAATTAGTTGAGGATGGCTTTGAAGAGCCAAAAGATGAAGCAGAGTTTTTTATGTTAAATCAAGCAGGAAGAGAACAGTTGAAGAACAATAAGAAGAGAGATGCCAAGGCTCTTTTCTTTTTGTATCAAGCAGTGCATGAGAGTGTGTTTCCAAGGATAGCAGCAGCTAAGAAATCCAGTGAAGCATGGGAAACTCTCAAGACAGCCTATCAAGGTATGGAGAGAGTGAAGACAACAAAACTTCAGTTGCTGAGGAGAGACTTTGAGACTCTCTGCATGAAAGAGTCAGATAACATTGACTCACTCTTCACTCATGTGATTGGAATGGTCACACAAATCAGATCTCATGGAGAGACTCTTGAAGACAAGAGGATTGTGGAAAAACTCTTGAGAATTTTACCCTCAAGATTCGATGTGATTGTCACCACCATAGAAGAGACAAGAGATCTCACAAAGTTTTCAGTGGATGAATTACATGCATCACTGATTACCCATGAACAGAGATTGGGTAGGAGTGAAAACTCATCTCTTGAACATGCTTTTAAGACCCAGATGTCTTTCGGAAGAGGAAGAGGGCAAGGAAAAGGAAGAGGAAGAGGCAGAAGCCAAAACAGAGGTGGAAGGAACAGTCCAGCAAATGCTCAAGGAAGGGGCAGCAATCCAAATCAGCATCAAGGCCAAGGCAACAGCCAGCAGAATGGTCAGCAGAATGCTCAAGGACAAAGGTATGATAAATCCAATGTCCAATGTTATAATTGTAAGAAATATGGTCATTATGCTAATGAATGTAGAAAGAAGAAGCAGAATGATATGAGAAGTGAAACTAGTGCAAATTTCACAAAAGAAAACAACAGTCAAAGTAATTTGTTTTTAGCTTGTAATATGGCTGAAGAAAAGAGTGAAGACTTATGGTTTCTAGACTCCGGTTGTAGTAACCATATGACAGAAAACTTAGCAATGTTTTCTATGTTAGATGAAAGTGTGCAGTCACAAGTCACACTAGGAACTGATAGCAAAGTTTCTGTTATGGGAAAAGGAGATGTAAATGTTTTAACAAGATTAGGTGCAAGGAAAACCATAGCAAATGTTTATTATGTTCCAGGAATGAAGTGTAACCTCTTAAGTGTTGGACAGCTTGTCCATAAGGGGTATAATGTTTTCTTTGATAATGATGTTTGTACCATCATGGATAAACCACCCAACAATCAGTGTATTGCTGAAGTGAAGATGACAAGGAACACGATGTTCCCTCTCAGAATGAGAGCAGATTTGAAGAATGGTGAAGAGAAAGCAGTAGTTGCACAAGAGACTTTCCAAAGCGAACCAAAAGATGATAATTGGTTATGGCACTTGAGATTTGGACATCTCAACTTTGGAGGTCTTAATTTGTTGAACATAAAAGGAATGGTAAGTGGTTTACCATTGATAGAGAAACCGGACAGCCTTTGTGAAGGTTGTATTCTTGGGAAACAACACAGAGAAAGTTTTCCTTCCGGGAAAAGCATAAGGGCAAAAGCACCCTTAGAGATTGTCCACTCGGATGTGTGTGGACCGATGCAAACTCCATCACTTGCTAGCAGCCACTATGTCTTAACATTCATAGATGATTTTACAAGAAAAACTTGGGTTTACTTTTTGAAAAAGAAAAGCGAAGTGTTTGAAAAATTCCGCAATTTCAAAGCACTTGTTGAGAATCAGAGTGGGCTGCATATCAAGGTCTTAAGGACTGATAGAGGAGGTGAGTATATATCTAAAGATTTTCTACGGTTTTGTAGAGAAAATGGTATTCATAAACAGTTTACAACTAGATATACACCGCAGCAAAATGGAGTGGCCGAAAGGAAGAACCGAACCATAATGGACATGGCGAGGAGTATGTTGAAGGCAAAGCATTTGCCGAATGATTATTGGGCCGAAGCTGTACATTGTGCAGCGTATATTTTGAACAGGTGCCCTACAAAAGCAGTCATGAACAAAGTGCCGGAAGAGGCATGGAGTGGCGCAAAGCAAGGTGTCACACACATGAAGGTTTTCGGATGTGTGGCTTATGCACACATTCCGGATCAACTAAGGAAGAAGTTGGACAGCAAGGGGGAGAAATGTATTTTCATTGGATACAGTGAGGAATCCAAGGCATACAGGTTATATAACCCATCCAGCAAAAAGTTTCTTGTGAGCAGAGATGTTCAGTTCATTGAAGAGGAAGCTTGGGATGGAAGCATAGAGAAAACAGTGAATGTTAAACACTGTTTATCTCATGATGATAATGATGATGAGGTGGCTGAAATACATCCCCAAACAGCAGCACCAACACCGCAGAGCACACCCTTGAGGAGAAATGAAAGTGCTTCTCCAAGCACACCACAAGGAGGAAATTCAAGTGCTTCTTCAAGTACTTGTACACCTACTGAAAGAGGTAAGAAATTCAAAAGTTTGAAAGAAATTTATGAACAAGATATAGCTAATGAAGGTATCAATTCTTTGTTTGCTTTATATTGTCATGTTGATGATCCTGTTCATTTCGAAGAAGCCATCAAGGATGAGAAATGGATAGAAGCTATGGATGAGGAAATTAATGCCATAGAGAGGAACAAAACTTGGGATTTGGTTGAACTCCAAAAAGGTAAAGATGTCATAGGTGTTAAATGGGTCTACAATACCAAGAGTAATGCTGAAGGCAAGATAGAGAGACACAAGGCAAGGCTTGTTGTCAAAGGGTATAAGCAAAAGCATGGCATTGATTATGAGGAAACTTTCGCACCGGTTGCAAGAATGGAAACCGTGAGAGCAGTGTTGTCCATAGCAGCACAGAACAAATGGAAAGTTTACCAAATGGACGTGAAGTCAGCATTCCTGAATGGAGTGTTAATGGAAGAGGTTTACATTGATCAACCTCTCGGCTATGAAAAGAAAGGCCAAGAGCACAAAGTGTGTAAGTTGAAGAAGGCTCTTTATGGGCTGAAGCAAGCACCAAGAGCGTGGTACAGTAGGATAGATTCATATCTACTGGAAAATGGTTTTGGAAAGTGTGAGGGAGAACCCACTCTCTACATCAAAGAACAAGATGGTAAAATTTTGATTGTAGTCTTGTATGTTGATGATGTTATTTTTACAGGTAATGATGATTGCCTTATTGAACATTTTAAAACAGTCATGAAGGAAGAATTTGAAATGACTGACATGGGTTTGTTGAGATACTTCTTGGGAATAGAAGTAAAACAAGATGAAAGAGGGATTTTCATCTCACAGGCAAAGTATGTTAATGAGGTACTTGAAAGAATTAACATGCAGGAGAGCAAAGCAGCAATCACTCCCACAGTGATGGGATTAAAACTCAGCAGAGAGGACAGCAGCAAGGATTTTGATCCTAGTTTGTACAAGAGCATAGTTGGCAGCCTTATGTACTTGACTGCAACTAGGCCGGACATAATGCATGCTGTTAGTTTGATTTCCAGGTTTATGGAAAAGCCAAAGGATGCACATTGGCAAGCAGCAAAAAGGATTTTGAGGTATGTTAAAGGTACAAAGAAATTTGGTATTTTTTATACTACTTCAGAATGTTCAGATTTAGTTGGATACACGGACAGTGATTGGGCTGGAAGTGTAGATGATCGGAAGAGCACTTCCGGTTATGTTTTTCATATGGGTTCGGGAGCCATTTCATGGGCTTCTAAGAAACAGCCCGTTGTAGCGTTGTCTACAGCAGAAGCAGAATATGTGGCAGCTACAGCAGCAGCGTGTCAAGCAGTTTTGATGCGGAAAATGTTGAGAAGCTTATGTCAAGAACAGGTAAAAGGGACAGTGATATTTTGTGACAATAGCTCAGCTATTGCATTGTCTAAAAATTCTGTTTTTCATAAAAGAACTAAGCACATTGACACCAAGTTTCATTTCATACGGGAATTGGTAAGCAATGGCGAGATTGTTTTGCAGCATTGCAGAACGGAGGATCAATTTGCAGACATCCTCACAAAGCCACTACAGCAGAAAAGCTTTGAATATTTCAGGAAATGTTTGGGTATGCAGGAAAACCCAGCAGTTGAAATTAAGGGGGAGTGTTGGAATTAATTACCAACTGCTCAGCTGACAGCGCAGAGGTAAGGCGGTAAGGTAATTCCGCTGGGGTCACACAGGCAGAACCGGCAGAGGGGCATACCCCCTCGGAGTTGGGCCCACAACATGCAGCTGCAAAGACTGTCCACGGGGGTCGATGAGAGTTTGTGAGCGGAGGTTCTTACCCCCTCGGAACAGCCAGGGCCCACACAAATATAATACGGCCATATGACATATGTTATATGTTATATTATGATCGCCGGTTGAAATTTTAATCACGGCATTTTTCAACAGTTGGTTTTTAATGTTTTATGTTATTTGTTTTAAATTTGGGTTTAATCTTCATTTACCCAGCACATTGTAAAAAGCCGTGAAGTTTATTTTTATTACACAGAACAGTGAAGCACAGCAGCGCTGGGATAAATATCACAGTGCCGGAAAGTCAATTTGCTATCAATGCATATTAGATCGGTGCTAACAGAGTTAATGCAGCCATAATGAATTGAAGCGGTGATATTTTTAGTGGTTGAGCAATTTATGGATGAAGATATTTCTGTTTGTAATTTACACAACAGAGTCATGTATTTTTATAAAAAAAATGTACGCACAGCAGTGCAAGTTTTTTTTAGAACAGAGAGCAGAGTTTTATGCACAACAGAGTGCATTTTGTAAAAGACAGAGAAGTGAATTTGGAATTGCACAGCAGTGTATTTTCCAGAAAAACAGAGTATTCCAGCAGTGAATGTTTTAGTGAGACAGAGTGTCATTTGTGAATGACAGAGTGATATTTCTTAACTGTGGTTGCAGCAGTCAGAATTTTGTTTGTAAATCCCTCTTTTGAGGAAGTCTGTAACAGTAGTTTTTTTTATTATATGAAATAAAAAAAATTTCTGAGTTGAAAACTCTGTCTGTGAGTGAATTTTAGAATTTTTCTCTGTGTTTAAGGAAGGCAATTTTTATTGTTTTGGAATTCTGAAAATTCCAACAAAGTGTATGTCAGTGTGCCCACAAATGTGAGCTTGTTTGTTTCCAACCATATGTGCCATGTCAGGAGTAATGGAATTTGGATGTTGGTTCAGCCTCTTCTCTTCCAAAAAATTATACACTCCTTTAGATTACTAAAAGAAATATCATGTACCTGCAAAATTGAACAGATCCGAGACCAAATTTCAATAGAAAAATTACATTGAAAGTAAAAGTGTGTGTTATTTTCCGTCTCCCTCCTGCAAAAAGGGCAACAACCAGGACCAACCCATCCATCTTTGCATAAGTTCTTACAAGTTGGATTTTTGTTTTTCAAAACAAGGCAATTGTGAAAGATGATTCTATAGTGGATGCTAACCTGCCATACCTCAGTAAACCAGCCTTTTCCATGTTGGCCCCTGTCCATGGAGATAAGATACCTGTAAATGTCCTTCAAGTATATAATGTATCCCTGTAAAATATCAGCCCAGGTAATATTGTCTCCATTATGAATCCAATGGAAACCAACACATCGCACCATTTGACAAAAATCCTCCCATGTTGTGGCCACATGCCCACAAGCCCCAGATCATCCACCCCCATCTAGTGTGGCATCTCGTCCTGCCAGTGGATGATGGTCTACGCAAGATAGAAAATTCCCCTAGCATGTAACCTGTGTAATAGGTTGTCATTAAGTCCAGTATGTCCCAGCAAACCACCAATATTATCCGCCCCCAAAACAATCTTGTGTCCATCCCCAAAAGACCAACAGAGACGTCTGCAAAACATATTCCACATTTTCCTCAAACCCATCCAGATGCCAAATCCATTTGGAATGCCTAGTGTACCAGCCCGATACTAATTTGTAATGTTCCTTTGTTGCAGGTACTTGTGTGTAATGATAGTGTTCCAATCCGCGAAATTGAAAAGGGGTCTCCACATGGATTTAATTAGTAATTCATATCCAAAGATTTTAATATCGAGTATTCCCCAACCATCCATATCCTTTGGCATGGAGAGACTGTCCCAATTTGTCAAATGATACTTTTAACCATCCCGACCCCCAGACCAAATAAAATGTGCCACAATAAAGCGTAAGTGCCGAAGAATAGTTCCAGGAAGCAAGCATAAATGAACCCAATATACAGTGAGTTGTTGTAATACTGATATTACCAAGACGTATCGCTCGCCCACGGAGAGAAAATAGAGAGACCATACTTGAATTTTACTCTTGTATTTATCAATTAACCAATACCAGTCTGTGGCCCTATATCCATCTCACTTCGATCTGAAACCCAGGTACGTAAGTCCATCCGAAATCTGACTAAACTTAAAATTGAACCTGTCAGCAATTAGCTAGATGTCCTCCATGTTACCATTTGAATACATAATGAAGGATTTATGTTCATTTCCCACCAACCCTGATGCGCATTTCCACATTTAAGAAATATGTCATGTAGGAGAACCCATTTTGAAATGATGAGGCATCCAAATATCAAAATGTGATCCACAAAGAGATTATGAGAGGTTACCACTGACCCTCTGGTTTTTATACCAACAAAGCTACCTACCCCACCGCGGCTGGAATCTTGATGCTAAGACAGTCCATCACAAGAATGAAAAGAAATGGAGAGAGTGAAAACTCCTGGCGTAATCCTTGACCCGCCCAAAAAAAATATGATGGGAGTCCATTTATAATGACAACAAAGTTTATGGAGTTAACACAACACATAATCCACTCCGTGATTTGTATGGATAAACCAACTTTAATAAGTATGAGTCTTAGGAATTCCGAGTCTACACAATCATATTCCTTGCATAGGTCCACCTTCATGGCTATGGCGTTTAGTTTATAGGAATGCATGGTGTGTATGGCCTCTTAAGAGGTAGCCACAACGTCGTGGATTAACCTGTTGTTGAGAAAACTGAATTTCTCCTTGGTGATGTGACATAACAGAGTAGACATTATGTGCTCTACAATGATCTTCGATATGAGCTTATATGTGATTTTGCATAATGAGATACGGCGGAAGTCCGAGAAAGAGGTAGGAGTGGAGCCCTTTATAATGAGGGAGATAAAAGTGGAATTTATCGCACGAGATACGTGCCCCCTCATGCGCGACTCCTCCACCATATTTGTCAACTCTAGCACCAGTTACATCATAGAAATGTAGGTAGAATTCAACTGTCCAACCATTTAGTCCCAGGATTTTGTCGCGCGCAAAATACTTGAGCACTCGTAAGACCTCCTCAACAGTCACCTCGTGATAGATAGAATCATTTATTTCTTTATCTAACATGTGTGGATAGTCTGCAGTGGCCCATAGTTGATCATCGATGTGCCATCCCTACCGTTGTCTGAAATGTGACTCAAAATGTCGCACATCCTCGTTTTGGATGTCCTGAGTAGAATGAACATAGCGTCCCATTGCAAAATTATGGAAGTACTTCGTATTTTTGCAAAATTATGGAAGTACTTCGTATTTTTGTCACCAACCTGTAACTGGATCGTCTGGCTTTTTAAACGGCATGTTTGTTCCTGAATTGGTAAATTTTGTCTTTTGTGGCCTTCCAACTGCTTTATGCATGCCCATGTACCAGGCATCTCATCTTGTGAGTCAAGCAAGTTAATGGCCATCCCCAATTCCACATTTATACACTCCAGTTCAAGGAGGTGTCTCCGCTTTTTTTCTCGCTCCCATTTCTTAACCTTGAATTTTAGGCCATTTAGTGTGTCCACCATGTGATTCATGGGAGAGGGGAGCGAAAGGCCGCCCGTGCTCGCCCAATGACCCACCACCAGTAGATTCAAATTTGGGTCCTCCAGCCAAACCCTATTAAATTTGAAAGGAGCCCCCCGAATTAGTTCGTCCACCATCCAACTAAGAATAATAGGGTAGTGGTCAGAGATGAGTACATCTGCCACCTTTGAAGAAAAATGCCCCAAGAATTCCAGCAGATTCTCCTGCATCATAAATCTTTCAAGCCTTTTCGCAGTGTGATCCTCGCCTTTACGACCATTATACCAGGTAGGACAAAGCTTGGGCGGGAATATATCCCGAAGATGGTTTTCCACAAACAATTTGTTGAGATACTCCGACATAGAGTCCCTATGACACCTCCGACCCCAATGTTCCTGAGCAGATAGTGCGGCATTGAAATCCCCGGCTAGTACCAGGGAACCTATTTTGAGGATGTCGCAATCATCCATACGACGCCAAAATGTGTGTCGATCGGCATAAGGAGTGTATATGTTGAGGAAGTATATACATTCCGGAAGGCCACGTACAAATTCAGATAGGAGATTTCCCGAAAAAGTTTTATATGCCTTAAATTTTGCAAACTCTAGATCCGAGAGTGCCACCAGACCACCAGAAAGTTTCAGCGATTCCAGTGCAACCATATGCCAATTTGGAGACATATCACCAAAATATGAGTATACCCGGGTTGTACATATCATGGTTTCCTGACAGAACTAAGAAATGGAAGGAAGAGAGAAAAAAAATTCCAAGGGATAAAAACTTTGTGTGGGCCCCGAGTCCATGCAGGTTGATAGAGATGTAATTAATTATGTGCACCCCTTTTTCGATCGATAATGCTCTAAGAATCCAATTGTACACAGTGGAGATGGGAACCTCATGGAGGTTCAAAAACTCAAGAGGCGATGTGTCCAACTTTTTCTTCCGTCGACCATTTCAATCACCCTTACGATGGGTCGTGACATTCTTAGTAAAAAGTGGGCATTTTGAAATGGGCGCGGGGGTGGGCGCGGAGGATGTGGCGCAGTGATGTATGGGGATTTCCATAGCCGTATCAAGGAGAAGGAAGCCCAAGTCGCTCTTGATGGCATTATGGGGTGATTTTGGATCAGAGGATTGAGATGTGGAAGTCGGTGTCGAAGGGGAAAGGATGAGCGAGATAGGGGGAGCCCCAGGGGGGTCGGGTAAGGAGGTGGGGGAAGGGTCCTCGTCAGGGGGTTTCACAGGTTCTCGTGAACCTCTCATCATCACCTATGAGTTCAATAATTTGCCACTCGAGGGAGTGGACAAAATATGGTTGAGAGATGTCAAACACTGCAAAAATGGGTGAGGGCGAGGTAAATTGGGTTCATGTGAAGGAATATGAGAGGTTGGTGGGGAAGGGGTAATATGAAAAAAAGATACATTGGTGGTGGTGAAATCGTACCTACAAGTCCCGAAGAGGAAGGAAAAGACACCAGGGCCGAAATAAGAGACCTCATGTTTGCCTCTTGCCTTGGTAGACGATGACCACGAGGACCAAAATGAAATGGGCAAGATTTAAGTAGGTTTCCCATGTTATAACAGAGTAAGCATCTGAAAGCGATGCACCAGTAATCCAATCTTTGCTTGTGAACTGCATATTCCCATGCCAGGTCAATTTGTGGCGGGAGATCGCCAACAAACCCAATCTCCACCAAAATCTAGGCAATGCACTTGTCGGCCTGACCCAAACACTTAGGATCTGAGTAGATAAACCTTCCAAAGGTGTTTCCAATTGATGCAAGGACATGTTTTGTCCAAAATTCCAGCAAGAGGCCGAGTAACTTTACCTAGAAGATATGATTTCGAGGCATCTTCGTAACTTTACCTAGAAGATATGATTTCGAGGCATCTTCGTGTTAGAGTTGAAGTCGATGTACCACAGTTGTAGAGAGAGAAAGCATCTACCACGAACCCAAGGAATGTCCAAGATAAATGCAACATCCATTTGGGACATAAAGTGAAAATTGAACCATCCGTTCATCAACCTACAGACCTTCAGCGAGTAACCGATTCGGCGAGACCACTGACCATCAACTCAGTTTTTCATATCACAATCCTCCTCCCAGTTGAAGTGCCATCTTCTAATGAAGATGCGCTTGCGAATACTAGCCACCCAATCCCACATGACGTTGTAACCAAAGCTGAGTAATTTGTTCTTTTCTAGAACGTTCAAATGCGTGCCCAACATGCAGACCACCCGTAGATTTGGTAGTCCAGATGTAATGGTCATGTGATGATGTTGCGTGTATCTCATTCCTTCTTGCATGGATCCTACATTCTGCCACCTGCGTCGCCTCAACCATGGCTTCCTGTTTGATGACATATGTCTCCAATGTGGCCAAATATTCTGCTATGTGTGACATCACGTACGTGCCCAATTTGGAGAATATAACCTCAAGATAAATATGATAGGCGATATTGATACACGACCGTCACCTCAGGAATCCCCCAGCATAAATGTGGTGGCGTCCTCTAGCGCCCCACTGATAAAGAACTTAAATCCCCAGAAATAAAAGTAATCTACCCGACCCAAAATGGAGGTAGCCCACCTAACTATGTACAAATAAAAAAATCTAAATATAAGAAACTCTGGGGTAGTGCCACAAGAGGGAAGATAAACAATGAAGAATCTACCCGATCCATAGGTATATGCAGCCCAAAGGGCACCAACACCAATGATCAAAAATAGGTGCAGAGTGGCCTCCGAGGAAAAACAGATGGGAAATTAATTGTTCAGACCATCCCAACGGGGAAATACGATCCCAGTGGGATCTGTCCCAGGAAAACCAGTACGCACCGAGTTAATGGCCAACTCAAATAATTTTCAAAATCTCAGAATTCCGGAATAGTCTGCCATTTCCTCGTTGAGAAAACTGAAAAAACAAGTCGGAATAACTAGTATCCCAGTTACTCCAATAAAACCCATTCTCCGCTATGAATACCTGCAACCAATAGTGAACAAGTATGGAGCGCCAAATATGGGAAATCTCACTCCACAAAATCCATTTTTGTGGTTTTTGTGGATGAAGATAAATCATAATATTGACTCGACACAAACAAATGTCACCAATTTATTAACTTCTACTGGAAACAACAACAATAATAAAAACCACAAAGGTGCCACCACCTGTGACAAACACTACAACCAAAACTCTTTCATGGACGTGAAATAATGAAAGAGTCCAACCACCTACGCCAGAGTATGGACAAATTTTGTTGTTCCACACCATCGCCTGCCTCCACTCCGCCGCCAAGAAACTTCCAAGGAAACCTCGCAATTTGCCCCACATACTGGAATATATGTACGAGAAAATGGAACATAGCAATTTCATAGAAGACCCCATAAAAACATGGCAGGCCCAGAAAGCCGAGAGAAGCTGAGAAAAGCTAAGCTTCGTCCATATTTCTTAAAATCTCAGCGTTTTGTCACTGGACACATACTCTCTTAAAAAAAATCAAGCAATTTGCATGACTCCTAATTCACAAGGTTAAGTTATTTGTCAAGATCTGAGCTTATATCAACATTGGTTTAATATATCTAAGATGTGTGATTTCAACTGCATAACAAACTTAGAATTGAGAATTGAGGATGTAAGCACATTTTTATTTGGATGGATTAAACTTCAATTGCATTCAGTGGCCAGACTTTCCGCAACAAAACAAAGAAAATGATTAAATTTGAACGACACGTAGGTTGTGTAGCATTTCACTTCATTAATAGGATTCAAAATCAACCTTAAATTATCGGAAGTTATCCCAAATTTTCAATACTCATTATTAAAAAAATAAATAAATTACTAATTAGTTTGAGAATTTACAAATCACTCTGTACTAAAAACAATTACCATCTAAATTAATAGCAATTAAAAAAAGGGTAATTTTTTTTTTAAAGTAGTGAGACATACCATCATATATATTAAATTAAAATATTTATTTATGATATACCTAACCAATCATCATATTTATTAATTTATCTTCATTAAAATATTGTTCAAATATATGTATTTACTGTAATTAGTATGGTTATTATTTATTTGAAAAAGTGTCTATTTTAAAATAAGGTTTTTAGAATTTTAATTTAATTATCAAAAATTATTAAGTGGATGGTAAGGATTTAATTTCCATGAAATATTCTATAGTTATACAAAAGTAAGGTTGGGATTATCTTTAAAATAGTTATACTCTTTTTGTTTTTTTAATTAAACTGATTAATTAAAAAAATTCACATATAAAAAATGTCATATGTGTTTTGGGCATATATTATTGGCAAATTTAAAAAAAAAAAAAAAAAAATCATAAAAAATGTCATATGAATTGGGTAATGGTTTTTTGGAGATATGTTAATGGAAATTCATTATATTAGCCCATGGTATTGTAACAAAGACTATTTAAAAATATTATAATTTGATACTTATTAGTAGCAATCTATTTTGTCTCTTGACCACTATTAGTTTTGCCAAATATTTAAGACTAAGAGCAACGTTAGTCTATAAGACCAAGAGAAACATTGAAAGAAATTGAAAGGCATAAAACAAGACTAGTTGTCAAAGGATACACACAACGACATGGAATATATTATGCAGAGGCATTTTCCCCAGTCGTGAGGATGGAGGCAATGCGTACAGTGTTGTAAATTGTGATGCACATAAATGGAAAGTGTATCAAATGGACGTAAAATCAACATTCTTGAATGAAGTTCTTAAAAAGGAGGTATATGTTGCGCAACCCCCAGTTTATGAGGCAGAAGGCCGAGAAGACAATGTGTATAGGTTGAGGAAAGTTCTTTATGAGTTGAAGAAAACACTGTGTGCATGGTATAGCAGGATATATGCTTACTTGGTGGACAATGGTTTTGACAAATGTGATGGTGAACATACTCTCTACATCAAAGAGAATGATGGTAAGCTTTTTATTGTTGTTCTATATGTAGATGATTTGATTTTTATGGGGAGTGATGATTTCCTCATTGTTGATTTAAAAGAAGTCATGAAAACTAAGTTTTAAATGACTCAGGGTTGTTAAGGTATTTTTTGGGCATAGAAGTGAAGAAAACATAAAACAGTGTTTTTATTTCCCAAAAAAAAGTATTTTAGACATTTTAGAGAGGATTAATATGCAGAATAGCAAGCCCACACCAATTGCAATTGTCACAGTGTTGAAGTTGAACAAAGAATATTGCAACAACAATGTCAATCTGACATTATACAAACTTACGGTGGGAATCTTAATGTATTTGACCACAATTAGGACTCATATAATGTATGCAGTATGGTGTCGAGGTTCATGGAGACACCCAAGAAGACACATTGGCAAGCATCCAAAAGGATTTTAAGGTATGTCAATTGGACAAAGGGGTATAGTATTTTGTACACTGCTACAATTGATTTTAGGTTGATTGGTTACACTGACAGTCACTAGGCAGGAAGTTTTGATGATAGAAAGAGCACGTCAGGATATGTTTTTCATTTAGGCTTGACAACCATCTCATGGGCCTTCAAGAAGAAGTTGATCGTGTCATTGTTGATAATAGGAGCTGAATATGTCGCCGCAACAACAAAAACACGTCAAGTAGTTTGGATGAGAGGAATGTTGAGGGATGTATGGCATGAACAAGAGGGAACAACAACTATTTTCTCACAACAATTCTGCAATTGCATTATCAAAGAATTTTGTTTTTCATAAAAGGGCCAAGCACATTGACACTAAATATCATTTCATTAGAGAATTGATTAACAATGGTGAAATTGTGTTGCAACATTGCAAGACACAAGAACAATTTATAAACATCTTCACAAAGCCATTAGCACGTGGAAATTTTGTTTATCTCATAGATCGTTTGGAAATTATCAATGGTGGCAGTGCCAATTAAAGGGGTGTGTTGAAAAATTAATCCCAACCACCACGTTAAATATACTAACAATAGAATACCTGTGATACACATAAATCAACCAAGTAGATATTTTGTATGTTATGGAGTTAGTTTGCCGGCTAAAGGACATGGCTTAAATGAAGTTATGGGAAGGAGTACAAATTCCCTATTCTCCCAACACATCAAATAATTAAATTCAAATGGAAATTTAAGGCAAAGTAGGTAAAAACCTATTTTGCAACTAATATATGTACAATCACCCATCTCTGTCTTAATATTTTGACTTTGTAATGAATTAATGTATTAGAAATGTATGTTTTGAAAATCAAGCATGTATAAGTCTTTTGTAATGTGGCCAATGGAAATCTAAGAGGTCAAGAGGAGAAAATCTTGGAGCAATTTGTGGTGAGAGCTTAAAAACAACTTAGTTACAACATCTAAGAGATCAAGAGGAGAAAATCTTGGAGCAATTTGTGGTGGGAGCCTAAAAACAACTTAGTTACAAGTTTTACAGAGAGTTACTCTACAATAGCGTCTGGAAATCTCACTAAAAACGTGTTTTACTTCCTTCCATATGAACGTGTTTCATGTATTAGAAAGTAAAAACTAGTATATTAGTTGTTTTTTGTGAGCTTGGTTGTACATTTCATTTTTTCTCTTCTTCTTTTTCTTCTTTTTTTTTTTTTTTTTTTTTTAACTCAATTTTTATCAACATGTCCAATACATCACCCTGATCGGGGAAGGGAATTGAGTGCTATAACAATGGGCCTCATCACCATTTAACCAAAACCCCACAAACAAAAACTCTTATACTAGTGAAATCTTAATAAAAACTAGTATTTTACTTGGTTAAAAAACTGCAACCACCATATGAACCTCCATATAAATGTATTTCATGTATTAGAAATTAAAATCCAAAATTTTATTATGTTGCTCCCACTACTTTGTTTAACTATGCTTAAATTTATTTGACATTTTAGCCACGCAACTCAACATTGTGTTTTAATGTCAAAACACTCTTACCTTTTTCTTTGACCAAAGGGTGAGTTTCAAATGGAACCTGCAAACTGCTCTCCATTACATGAGTGCTAAACATGCAGAAATGAAAATTCCCATGATTCGTATGAGAGAGGATCCGTAATTTGTACCGCTCATTACGTTTCTCAATCCGCGAATGGAAACAACAAACTCTTTCAATTACGGGCTGCGTTTCTCAATCCGCCCATGGAAACAACAAACTCTTTCAATTACTGAAAACGCTGAAATTCTAATGGAACCCATTACTTGTCTTCTTGTCCTCAATGAATATGCGTCAATTAAAAACGCACTTTTTGAGGAAATCCAACTTCCTTTATAGAGCTGAAAAATTATATTCTATATTTGCAGATTTTTTATAATTCATTAAGAGATTAACACTTTATTATTGGCCGGTATAAATCTCTTCACTATTTATTATCAAGAGATATCAAATTTCATTATATAAAAAATATAAGAATGTAAAAAATATGTCAGCTTTTTTAATGCTTTAAAATTGTTATTAAAATAGATTTATTGTGTTTTTCTATTTGTTGCTATCTTTTTATTTTTCACTGAGAAAAAAACAACACTCTTTGCATTAAGGAAAAAACATCCATCCAAGGTAGAGACCTTGCAATAGCATCTAGACAGACCAAGTAGTTCAGAAACCATGTACATGAGATAGAAATGGAAAAAAAATACCACAACCAACAGTTATGAGTCACATTGATACAAACAATGATTGTGTATGAAAACAAAGAAAATTGGAAAATACAAAGACCCCAAAAAACAACAAAACAGGGAAAAGTCTGAGTATCAAACGAAAATGAAGTGTCTAGAACTAGACACAGAACCCTGCATGAGACAATCAAAATGTCTATACCTAGGAAGTACCAAGGACCCATGCTTTGAGAGTCGATCTGCTAAGGTGTTCTGCTCCTGTAAAATATGGTGGAAAGAGAGAGAATGAAAACATGTCTGCATAGTGGAGATTTACTCCATCCAATGGCTCAAAGATGGAATGTCAAGAGAGCAGTCACCCTGAGCCCAATCGATAGTCACTTTAGAGTCCCTAAAAACGATTATCTCGCCCACCTCTATCCATAAAGCACATCTTAGGAATCCCCAAAGGGCAAGCACCTCAGATCACAAGTTAGTATCGAAACTGCTAGACTAAAAAAAGTGATAATGATGTGTAGGAGATAGGGAGATGACAACTCCACACCCACAAACACCCCCCTCAAAGGCACCATCAAAGAAACCTCTTGGAAAACTATGTCCCATATCTTTGGAAGTCTTGCCACTCTTTTTTCTGTTGGGAGAGAGAGGTCCAATATCCAAGAAACACTCAATTGTTATGAGGGAAGTTTGCCTCATATTCGGGGCAATGTTGTCAAAGATGCATGCATTCTGACTTCGCCAGATTTCCAAAAATAAATACAGAGGTATTACCCTGTATAATCTGTTGTGTGTGGCCCAAAATTGCAAACACGAAAGGATGGAAGTTTTTTCCACATCGTTGTTAATATTAAGCAAAGAAGTGATATCCTCCCAAACACCAAGGGCCCAAGGACATACCAGGAAAAGATGTACAACATTCTCCTTTGTTGATCTACAAATTGGACAAACTCCAGGACCCACTAAACCTTTTTTGGTAAGGTTGCCCCACATAAGAATTTGGATGTGGGCAACAAGTCAAGTGAAACATTTCAGCTTCGCCGAAATCTTTCATTTCCACATTCGGGCAGCAAAAGGAGCATGGATCAAGCACAGGCTTATCAATGATGTAATAGTAAGCTTCCTTGGCCTAAAGTTCCCTACTCTAAGTTGTAATGCCCTAACTGATAGGGTCCTCTTTGTCATCAAGAATAATACCTGCTTGTATAAGGTTGGTGTGGAAGGAATCCCATTCATGGTGAAATTTCGACTGTAAATCCAACTCTGTTGCTTGACTCCAATAAGTAGAGGGGAAAAACTCATTATGCACATACCTAATGTGTGAGAGAGTTGTGATATTTTTGCTATGTAGATGTTGAATGATAGGAAAGGAGAGGGAATGACTTCCACCCAAACCGACCATGTTGTCTAAGCCAATCAAAAAAAAAATTCCCCTTCCAACTACACATCTGAGGTTGCTGCAAAGCCAAGGGCAGACTTTCATCTTTTTGCGCCAAATATAGGAGGCCGAACTCTTCCTAGGGGCATCAACTCTTACCTAATCCTCCAAGAGTTCATTGTTCTAATATTTTTCACAGATTATGTTTACCAAATGCCACTACCCAACAGGGCCCTCCATAGGTTAGTTATGAGTAGAGCACAATTCAAGGCATATGTGTCCTTAATACCCCAACCACCATATTCATGCGGTTTACAGACAGATGTAGGCCAATGAGGACAAGTGGAATTTATTCTTGTCTCCAATGTTGGAACAATTGAATTCAATTATGAATTAGTTGATTTTGTGAATGATAGCCATGGGGAGAGAGAATAAATGCTTCTAGTAGACAAATATACCCTAAAGAACTGCCTTATTCATGATAATTCTCCCACCCAAGGAGAGCCACTTATTTTCCCACCGAGATTAAAAAATTTCAAATTCATCCAAGATCCAATTCCAGTCCCATCTCTTGTATTTGCAAGGCTTCAGGAAAAAACCCAAGTATTTGAACCCTTATGCAAGGGGTTTAATATTAATTCCAAACATATCAACAATTCTTTTGATCTCTGGATCTTCCACTTGTCTAGTAATCAACACCAATTATCTTTATTAATGTAAAATCCAGTGTCTCTGCCAAACTTTGTCAAGTATTTGTGAAAATAAGAGCCATTAAGCCAAATTGGCCTCCCCAATCGCAATGACATCATCCACAAACATTAAGTGTGTCGGGGAAATGTTTATGGATAGTTTGAGTCCCTTAATATAGCCCTCTTCCCTGGCTTATTTGAGTACCCTTCTCGGACCCTCCATCACTAGAATAAAGAGTAAAGGGGATAGCACATATCCCTGCCGTAGACCTCGATGAATTATGAAAAAATCAAAGGTTTTCCATTAATCAAAACAACTATGTTTACAGAGGAAACACATGCCATGAACCAATCCACATGTATTCTTTGGAACCCGCACCTGTGGAGAATCATTCTTAGAAACTCCGAGTCCACCTTGTCATATGCCTTGATGACATCAATCGTCCTGAGACATGCATTGATTATTTTTGTATGGATGGAGTTTATACACTGTTGAATTATTCCAACCACATCTTGGATTCTGCTTCTTGCAAGAAAGCCAAATTTCTCCAAAGTAGTATGTTTAGAAAGTATATGTTTAATTTTGTTAGCAAAACTTTGGAGATAATCTATATACTACAATGCATAAGAATATTGGCCTAAAATATGAGAAAAAGCATGGAGAAGAATATTTTGGAATGAGGGTCAAAAAGTTGCATTTATGGCACCAAATATTTTTACCTGAAGGCGAGACTCCTCCACCATGTCATAGAGCTCATGATTTCAAAAAAGAAGATGAAAAGTTCTACATGCAAAATATATCGTCACAGACTTTTGTCCTTGGCAAGCTCACTTACAACTCCTTTTAGTCTTTTTCCAACATTGAAATATTTTACTAAAATAAACATTAAAGAGTTATCTAAGTTGGTATTGACCAATACAAATTTTATTGTTTAATCTTATATATTCTTTATTTTAATTTTTAAAAAAATGAAAAAATTGTTAGTATTTCATTGGGTAAAAATTGTGTCATCTATAATACTATAATCTTTGACTAAAAATTGTCTCAAATTATTTGAGGGTGCTTGACATCTATCCATGTGACTCGTCAAATTGATTTGTTTTTAGTGGGAATTTTTGAAGGTTTTTCTGGTGGATTTTTTCAGTCTAATTTCTCTAAAATCCGGCAGGAAATGATGGGTAACCTTGCACAATCGAAGTGCCCTAGGGGTTTTTTAGGGTCTTGAATCCATATATACAAGTTTAAAAACTAGTTTAAATAACAAAAATGAAGATTTCACCTCAAATTTTTTAGCCAGATTCCAACACAGTAAACTCCAAAAAATCGCACTAAAGACAACTCCCATCAAATTTGTTCACCCTGCAACCTCGTGAGTTTAAAAGAGTCAGTTTTACTGGATCATTGTCACATGAGTAAACAAATTTTCTTGAGTTCACCATGATAAATTAGGATTCTTAGTGTTTTAATTCAGGAATAATAAGATGTTCTTAAACCATATAAATTCATGTAAAAAGGGTTTAAAATATCTTCCCATTACTTTAGTCTCATGGTTTTTTCTCAAATACATTCAAGTTTTCAAAAATTCTTTCATATTCATTTTATTTTTTATCTTCTTTTAATACTTTCAATTTCATGTTTTCTTGTGATACTCCTTAGAAGATCAAATCTCCATCGAACAAATGCTAGCTTGAGAGAGTAAAATATTTTCTTTTTGATGTTACAGATTGAGATGGAAACTTGGGCCAGTATTTCCATATGAAGTTGAACAGAATCTCCACCATTCTGAAACGGAATCTCAACCAATCTGAAAAGGATTTCTTGATGAGAAAATGAGTCCTCAATTATTTTTACTAAAAATATACAATTTACTCATTCGTAAAGCGACAGAAAATATATGATTACTCACAATCGTAAAGAGATAGATTAATAGGCGTTGTTTGAAGCAGGTGAGCGTTTCACCAAATCCCCATTATTATTTATTTAAATTTTGTTTTTTTGTTCGACAGACATGACGGAAATTTATTATTATTATTTTTAGAACGCGACATATTTACACATGTCCCTCATATCGGATTGTAAAATAAGCCTCTCGGCTCAATAAACAATGTGTATTATAATTTTTATATAAAAAAAAATAATAAATAAATCTATCAGTTTGACCGGTGGCTCTATTCAAATATTATATTCTTGATTGTATTGATTTAGATAAAATGTATTAACAATATGTGGTCTACTTTATAATTTTTATAGGCAATTTTGACACTTGGCCCAACTAAGATTTTGGGATTTTTTCATAACACTTTCAAATTATAAATATGATAAACTAAAGTTTTTATAAAAACAATAAACTGAATTTTTCAAAAAAAAAATGCAGTATCGCTTTAGGCTTTATAAAATATTGGATAAATTACATTTATTTAAAAGCAAATTTTTTAGTGAAAAATAAATTTAAAAAATTATTCTATGGCCTTTACTAAGTGTTAGCGTAAATTAAGGAATTCTTTATTTTTATAAGACTTGAGAGAATGCGTCATTGATTTCTTGTTGTAAAAATTAAATTATATTTTATGTATTTTTAGAAATGTTTTAATATTAATTACTCGAAGGGTTAGTTTAATTGATAGAGTTTTTGTTGTTAAGTGTTTTGCTTATTGAGAGGTCATGTCAATTTTCTTTGAATCTTTTAGGGTTAAGCTTGCTAATTTAGCCAGTTGGATTTGATTCCTTTTCAAGTTGATCTACTTTTAGTTTGGGTATTAGGTTCCTGAGAGAGGGCTTTCTAGGAGTTCTGGTTTTCCATTATATCTATCTGTTTCTAAGATTGGGAGGTCAAATATTGTTCAAATGTTTCTTTGTACAACCTCTTCTAGTCATTTGGTATAAATATGTCATCTTAATTCTTCCATTCTTGCAAAAGTTTTTTTAATAATACTTCCTCTGTGTTTAACTCCTCCTTGCTAGTATCTACCTCCATGGCCGATTGTTGCACCATTTGCACGTGTTCTTCATTTTCTATTGAGTCCAGTGGTGCCTTTCTTTTAGCTTTCACATCTTTTTGTGTTAGCAATCCTTGCCCTTCGTCATTAGTCTATTCAACTTCCTTCGAATTTTCCCCAAGTTATTGCAGTATTTCATATCGATTTTGCGTATTTTTCTATTTCATTGAGCTGCTAATTTGACTTGTTGTAAGATCCCAAACCTTAATAATTTAGTCAGATCTAACACATTCCAGTGTTCTCAATAAAAATTCATTCAGTAAAAACCCTAAACATAGATGGGATTTGGAAATGCAGCGTTTTATTGATATTATTAACTGAAAAAAAATATACATTCCCACACTAAAAATATATGATCCTTTGCAGTGGCATGCTCAGCTGATCATTAAAACAGAAAACAAACACTGAAGCACAATCGTGGACCCTGGATGGATCCACCAGAAAAATTCACCACGGGCTTTTCATCTCGGGATCAATGCTAGAACTGGCCAGGCCAAGTTCTCAACCCAAACACAATAAGATAGATAATACCAGAATGAATCTAAATGCCCATCTTCTCTCCCCTTTTATAGGCTTGATGGACTTTCTAGAGACCTTATTTTATTATTTTTCTTGAAAACCAACAACAAATACCATGGCAAAATACCACGATAAGTATCATGGATTGATTATGTCCACTTTGACTGGATCAAGAAAGGGAATATTACAAATCCTCCCGCCCACAAATTTCTTTTCCTCAAGCAATCCACTTTTATCCACAACAGAATAATTTGTACATTGATACTAGGATTCCATACAATCCGATATACCGTCCATGTTGAATGGTCCCGAATGGATCCTTTGATACATGGATCCCAAAAAATCCTCTGACCAATCCTTTTTTCAATGGATTCTCCTGGATCCCAATACCACCTAAGTCCTGGGATCTATGGGTTATGGTACCATTTCAACCCTCCATCGTTGCCAGCATCAAATGGCCCAAGCTATAATTTTCCCTTGGCTATGGGTATCCTCCAAAGAATCAAACCATCAATAGAATACCAACTCATAATCTCTCACCAATCCATACTTGGGAAAGAACGAATATCCGTAAATATACTATGTTAATGTTGTTCGATGCTCGATTCATGCTGCTCTAATTGGTTACCCAACATGATTTATTTGGAGAACTCTTCCCTGCTCTTTTCAATGTATAAAGGTGGGTTTTTGGTGTTGCAAGCTTTATCTATGTATTCATGTAGAGTGTTTCTATGGAACTCCCAATTGTACTCCTCATGCGACCTTGTGAGGGACTTGAGTTGTTCCTCAATACTAGAGAGTTTGGTTGATGATTTGACACATACCCCTATGAGTTCCTCAATTTTTTTGTTCTCCTCTAAGACAGTGTCTCAGACTGTCCAGACTCTTTGCTTCAACAACATAAGATATGTCTTGAAATGCATGATCCTTTCTCGAAAGTCTTTCACTTGAAATTCTAGTGCCCTCCTGAATGTCTCTGTATTTGACTGCACCAGATGCCCCACAACCACAGCTTCAACTTGAGCCTTTGACCAACTCTCTAGGAATGGTTCATTTTGCACATTATGTTTGTCATGTTGCTCCTCATTATCATAATCTTCATGTTGGTTCACTATGGTTGGATCCTCACTCAAATCTCCCTAGTCTCCTCCATCTATGGAGACAATATGTTCAACCCTTTCAACTATCTAACATAGATGCATTGGTGGACTTTTATCTATACTTGATTGTTCATATTCTTTATGGATATTCACTTGGGGATTTACAAACTCAGTTTTATAGGAGTCTAGCTCATCAATTCCATTAGGTATAATTTCCTCATGTACTTCCAAATTCTTGTCATCCTGCAAGCCTCCCTGAATAATGTCATGATGTTGCTCACCATCTTGAAGATCAATAGACCTAGCTACAAAAGACTCCCCATGATTTGAAGTAATCTCCTCTTGTTCTATATTTGTTTCCTTCTTCTTATCACCTGGACAGGAATGGTTAAGGGCCCAAGTTCCCTTGCAGATAAAGCATAGTCCTCTCCTCCTTAGTTCATTCTTGCTGCAGATTTTGTTCTTGCTTTCTCCATCAATACTTCTCAAATCCTTCCTATTCAGAACCTTTCTAAGCCATTTTATGTTTTTCCTGACCAATTTCTCGACTAGATCATAGGCAGTTGGTGATACCTTGGTTCCTTTCTCCAAATGGTTAGCAATTTGGATCTTAGTATCTTTCATATGTCAGCATCTCCTTTTAAGAACACAGACACAATATTTTGCATGCATGCTTTGACATGGTTTGAGTGAGCTGATGTAATACTGGTATAAATTTTTTGGAGCAACTGAAAGATCAACTCGTCACATTCCATGCTCAACATGAATGTGCCAAAGTTGAACTCTGCCATGAGTTTTAAAATTCTTCACCGCTTTTCGTAAGTAGGACACATGATGTTGTTCAACCCCTGAAGGGCTTCCACTATCAGCTGCAGTATATATGTCATGAGATCATTATTGTAGGGCGATAATGGTGATGTTAGAGCTATGACCCTGCTAAAACAAGAAGCAATTGTGAGCCTCACCTCTTCATTAGGATGTTCCCGAAGTCTGGGTTGTATTAATGCAAGCATGGAGGGTTTGAGAGCCCAACTGAGTTTCTTCCATTATGGTTGTCCCACCTAGGACAAACATATGTCTAATTCCTCCAACTTATGAAGGTCTATGACTAATTTTGTTTGTTGCAATTCAAAGCCGAGTGCGAAGAGATTAGCTCCTCTTATTTGTCCTTCCTTCACCTCCCATGGTTGCTTTTGCTACAGAATGACATGGACCCTTTTTTAGAATGATATCCTTTGACTATCATTTTGGTCTATGAAGGAATGGCTCCTTAAAGGACCATATATCTTCACTAGTTCATTAAATATTTTATGGTTGTTTTCCAAAATTTCTTCAAGACAGTCCATATTCTCCCATACCCAAGCAAGAATATATTAATTCTTCATAGGAAGATTTTGTCAATCATGCCTTTAAATATTTAACCCAGACCTTTAAATGATTTTCCCTTCACTTATGTCTCTTGATATTAAACCCGAGCTTTAAAAGAAATAACTTAATTTCAAACCCCTTGTAACACCCACAATTATAGCCTTATATTTCTGATGTTACTATATGACCAAAGCTCCCTCCATTTATATATATATAATTAAACCCCTTTTCAAATCCTTATATCTCCCAAATACCAAATGGCTATTTAAACCTACACATTCCAACCTAATGAGAACCAATAGTTAAGGGACATATCGGTCAACCCATAGGCGGCCTTTATGAGCGTTGGTCAGCTTCAATGCAGTTTCTGCAAATTGAGGGATCGACGTCGTATAGAGTATGGCTTCACGGTCCTACGGTTGGTCCTGCTGCATCACAATAATAAAATCTCAGGAATTATTCGCCTCCCCCACCTGTCATTTGAAGAGGCCTTCTGGCCTTGATCTATGCTGCCAATGGTGCGATGCCCTCTACAGCCTGAAAATTCTTCCACGGTGATTGTGAAGCTTCTTGGACTCAATGACCCTGACATGAATCCACAATTTAATTCCTCAAGACTCCACGCTATATATAATGGCCTCATGACCTTTCAGAGAATGTGATTTCCTTTGGTGAAATATCGGTGCCTCTCGACACTTTAGTTAACACCTAGATCCGCTCCTGAGATCTCAGTATTGTGCTTTAAAGAGATGAACTCGATCACTCTAAAAATCTGAAGTTGATCTCCTGTAAGGTACCAAAGAAATTATGTGCACCACCTCAACTTTTCTTCAAAAATTTGGTGCAATACTTTTTATGGATCAATTTCCGAGTTGAGCAAGTGAGATGGGAAATCTAAATCAGCCTCTCAATTTGAAAGAAGATTCTGTGATACAAATAATTTCTGAACAACGAAGGGTTTCAGCCTTGATGGGATGGTTGAATCCAGTTCAGATCAATGCTCCCACTATGTGATCCGCTCCAGCTAGATAAATCTGAAAGACAAGAAATTTGGCCTCTACTATAAGATTTAATTCGATCCTTATTTTCCAATGTTGCCCCAGCCAAGAAATTTCCCTCTGCTATAGAATTTAATTCGGCTTTTATTTTCCAATGGTTCCCTAGCCAGAGAGATAGATAAGGGAAATTTTTTCTCTGCTACAAGATTTAATCTGTACTGAATGACTAGTTGCTTGGCCTATGATTTCTATTAGGGATTCATTCGCTGATGGCGTACACCCTGAGCTCACGTGCATATGGCAGTCACCGTGGTTGAGAAACTCGCTGCAACCCTCGGTTTCAAAGGGCTGACCCTCTTCTGTGCTCAAGACATGGAATGATGGTAGTACGAACCACAACCTTTTAAGGAATATCAACGTGCTGATGAGAAAACTGTTGTTTCCGTTTCTGTAAAATTATATCTGCATCTTCAATAAATCGTTATGCTTCCAACATAGCTCTTCGCAACGTTACGCAGTATCTCCACTCTAGAACATGATTGGGAGATATATCCCTTGGTGTATTCAAAACATATCTCTTCAAAACAATCGATAAATTGTTCTAATTTAACGACCCAAAATCTCGATCTCGATGTTTGACGTGAAACCATTGTTCAATATGATTTGAAATCATTCTTTAACGGTCTACCATCTACCATCGCCACAACACAATTCTTCAGGAGAATAATAAGAATAGGTTCTCTGGTTGAACAATGAAAACCCACACAATATTTTTAAGAAGAGCAAGATGCACCAACGATGCTCACAACCAATTCATCTTTCAAACAATTGTGCGGTGGAATTAGAATGGTCAACTAAATCAGATCTCAAACAAATATGTGGTGGAATTATAGCGCTCAACTCTAAACACTCTGGTCGATTGGCTTCTTGGCCTTCCAACACGGGCCAATACTACCACTCATTCTGCTACACATCCCTCACATGACTAACTATGAGAGAGCTTTATTTATAACTCAGCCCCCAATACTTGCGTGCTCTCTCAAACATTGGTGTGATGCTTCAATATTTTTGTAGTGTTTTAAGGGCTAGATTTTTCTTGAAGATTTAAATTTCGAGCTCTTAACCCTAATGGATAGATATTTCCCAACAAACATTGATCCAATAATTTGGCAAAGGTAATGTTTTCCCTGTTGTACTCTTTTTACAACACATAAAAATTCTCTTTTAATCCACTGAAAAATAAGACCAACTAGGGTGATACCGAATACCACCGAAGATGGAGATGTCAACTAGAGTGAGAATAAATCTCACTGAAGTTCCCTACATGAAACCCTCAAGCTGGCAAGATGCACAGTTCTGATACCACTGTAAGATCCCAAACCTTAATAATTTAGTCAGATCTAGCACATTCTATTGTTCTCAATAAAAATTCATTCAATAAAAACCATGAACATAGACGAGATCTACAAATGCGGCCTTTTATTTATATTATTAACTGAAAACAAAGATACATGCCCACACCAAAAATATCTGAGCCTTTGCAGTGGCATACTCGACTGCTCATTAAAACAGAAAAAAACACTGAAGCACAATCGTGGACCCTGGATGGATCCACCAGACAAATTCACACGGGGTTTTCGTCCCGGGATCAATGCTAGAAATGACCAGGCCAAGTTCTCAACCCAAACAAAATAAGATAGATAATACCAGAATTAATCTAAATGCCTAGCTTCTCTCCCCTTTTATAGGCTTGATGGACTTTCTAGAGACCTTATTTTATTATTTTTCTTGAAAACCGACAACAAATACCATGGGCCAATACCATGGGAAAATACCATGGTAAGTACCATGGATCGATTATGTCCATGTTGAATGGATCAAGAAAGGGAATATTACACTTGCGTGCATTTTACTATTCTTCTTTTTGCTCATAACAGCCTTGAATCCATCTTATTTTTCAAGTGACCCTCCTCCTCCTTCTGGCTGCTTTCCTTCCAACTACTCAGGATTGTTAAGAGGGTAGGTTTTGTAAATATGTCCATGTTCATGGCATCTGTGAGATCGAAATGGAATATGTTCGTAATCAAGTAGTTGCCATACTTTCCCTTCATATTCCATTTTGATTGATTCTAGTAGAGGCTCAAATATATTCATATAAACACATATACGATCAAAAGAGGTATACCTACCTTGTCAAGTTGTTTAAGCTATTTTAACAAATCTACCAAGTGAGTTACCGATTCCTTCCAAAATTTCAAGGTCCCAAAAATCCATCGAAAGTGCAAATAGTTGTACACAAACCGGTGCGGCCATAAATTTTTCTTGGTCAGGGTTATAACATTCTTCCCACCACCTTAAAAATAGCCATGCATTGTAATAGAAATATGGACCTCCTTAAAAAATTATTTCTTATCTATAAGATTTGTAAAGATTATAGTGAAAAACCCTCTAGGCCTGAATCTCATATTTAAGTGGCCCTTGGATTTCCATTTTACCTGTATCCATTTTAGCAGATCTTTCTCTGTTGGCCATATGCTTATGAATTTGCAGATTAAGGCATGGTCTTTCATGTAACTTTAGTATTCATCCAATTTATTTTCAGAAATAACAAAACGGGGTTTCTTCAAAGCTCTTGGTAGACATTGTCCTCTGTTTTTTGCCTTCCATTCTGCTTCCAACACCGAGCCTACATTAGGGTTGGATCCCCCTTGGGACCCCATTTTCTTGCTATTGTATTCCCATGCCATCACATTCTGGTAAGAGGGGATCTCTCCCCCTAAAGATGTTTCCATACAATCGCTCATAGAAAGCTATGATCTGCTGCACTCTCCTTGTAATCTGCATTTTCAAATCTCAATTCTGTCTAAACCCTAATCGCTCACCAAACCCTAGCATTGCTCTTCTTTTCAAACAAATGTGCGCTTTCTTCAAAATACTGACGGGTCGGTTGTGTTGCCTTTTACTTCATTAATAAGATGTGGAATAAATAGTATATTATCGAAACCTATTTCAAAGTTTCAATACTCAGTATTAAAAATAAGATAAATTACTAACTAGATTTGAGAATTTACAAATCACTCCGTACTAAAAAAATTACCATCTAAATTTGAGACTTTACCTCACAATCACGACTAAAAAATGATAAAATATTTATCTACAGTGAGACATACCATCATATATATATATTACTTTAATTTATAATATAAATACCAATGATCATATTTATTAATTTATTTTCATTAATGTTTCATCTGATTTTAGAAAGATCTTGGTTTGGATTTAAGAGCATTTCTTGGAAGCAAACTGATTTTACAAAGAATTGTTTTGGGTTTAAAGAATTTTTTTGGAAGACATTTCTTGGAGGCAGCCTAATTTTGCAAAAAATTGTTTTGAACTTAAAAAAATTTCTTGGACGTACATTCAAAAGACATTTCTTGGAGGTATGTACGTGTTTTGAGTTGAAGTAAATCTTTTGAGCTTCGTTTCATTTTTATAAGACATTTTTCTCTCGAATTTTTTAAAGTAAGTGTTTTGGATTGGAGTATGTATATTTTGCAAAAAATTTAAACTGAATTTTTTAAAATTAAATCTTTTGTGATATTTTTTGTAATCGAGTTATTGTCTAATTTTTTGAAGGAAATTTTTTGAACTTCATACCCTATTATCATGGGAAATCGAAGAACTTGTGCGAGAAAATATGATCGAAAAAGAGACCCTGAGGAACATAGAGAAGAGACGAGACAATCTCGCAAAAGAAAGTTAGAAGCCCTCTCAAATATTGAAGAGGAAAATCAACCTCAAGCGGAAATTGAAGCAGGTATGTAAATGTAAATATTATGATCTATTGATATATTTAAAATTTTCCTAATGTAAAATGTGAAGCTTAATTTTTATTTGATGAACTAATTTGAAAAACATTTTGTTTAATGTAAACAGACAGAGATATTCCTCAAAATATTGAAGAAGAAAATCAACCTCAAGCAGAAATTGAAGCAGGTATGTAAATGTAAATATTATGATATATATATATATATAGTCCAAATATAAGTAACTTTGATTAGTATGTTTGTTAATTACATGAAAAAGTGAATCGATTATAAATATTTAATTTTCATGAGATATTTTAAAATATTCATTATAATATAGATAAAACTAAGGCTGAGATTATCTTTATAATAGTTATGTCTTTTTGTTTTTATAATTAAATTTATTAATTAAAAAAATTCACATATAAGAAATGTTATATGAATTTCTTAATGGTTTTTTGGGCATATTTTATTGGTAAGTCGTTGTATTAGCTCATGGTATTGTAACAAAGACTATTTAAAAATTAAGAATATTTGATACTTATTAGTGCCTACAAAGGCAAGATTCTAGCAATCTATTGTGTCTCTGAACCACTATTTGTTTAGTCAAATATTTAATTTTCAATATTATTGAAAAAATATATTTTTCAAACATTTGATTGAACCATAACTTTGAAAGTCTTATTACATTGTTTGTGCTATATGGATAACTACATTAAAATGTTTTTCTATAACTTTTTGGTAGTTGCAATATTTATGCCATGATTTTTATATATTTGTGAAATAATTTTTCATTTTTATGCTTCAAAGAAAAATCACCTAAAATTAAAATCCTTGAAAACAATTCATACTCACTTAAATAACATATTTACTATCATTTACTCTCCACCATAATTTAAGAAAATATTTGCATAAAAAATGAATGGGAACAATTATGTTTTCTTAAAAATATAAATGTGAAAACTTAGTAGTCTCACCAAAAATTTATGCAAATTATTATCTTAGTATGCAATTAAAGGAAGAAGGATGTTCATGTTTAAACATAAACAATTTTCTTTAATTTATATAATGTTTTTAAAGATATAAAAAATTATAATATTGTGTTCATATATTCAAAACAACATGAAAAAAAGCTTCCCTAGACAAATTAATTCTACACTTATACTACATGGTTTGTTGAGCCAATTATGTCCAACAACAATTTTAGAATCTAAATAGTAATGTCATTTGGAAATCTTTCTCTGTATCACGAGTTTTCATATTTTCTATTCTTTTATATATAGTTGAGGGTTTTTTGGTTTTGTAATACATTTTATCACAATTTTGTTTTCTATAAGCAATTGGGTACTATGTTAATTGCGGTCTTATGACATGTGTAACTTTAAGAGATTTGGAATATTGCAACAACTATAGATGTTGTAATTTTATCATGCTTTACAAAAGAATTTTGATAGTCACTTAGGTTGTTAAATAAATGTTATAGCTATTGGTAGAAGATAGACGTATTTAGGTTGTTACTCCTATGGACAATATAAAGATAACTTTTATTAGAAGGAAAATACTTTTCATTTTCTTGGGTTGAAATGGGTTGTTACTCTTATGGACAATATAAAGATAAATTTTATTAGAAGACGAATATTTTTCATGGAAATCTCCCTAAAATGATGTAAGCGTTAGGCCTGGGTAGTCTCCAGATGTAGCTTGCTCACCTATGAGCTGCTAGTTTCAAAATATAAATGTCATCTTCCATTTTTAATATGGTATTAGAGCTCATGAGCCTTGGTGGCTGAAGTGAGTACCTTAGTGACAGAATTGAGCCGTGGTGGTTAGAGAGCCCCAATGGTAGTGCAGAGCCTTAATAGTTGGACTTAGTGGCTAAACTGTGAGCCTTAGTGGTAGTGCGGAGCCTTTGTGGTTGGATTGAAGAACCTTGGTGACAAAAGAGAGGCATATTTGTTTTTATCTTATAAAAATATGGAGCAACACTTAAATTTTCCCTCATTTACGCGTTGATTAAATAAGACAAGCACACATTTTTTGGCAATTAGTGCGATGCTCGACCTTTACTTAAAGGAATCGAGACCAGCGTGGGCCAAAACTGCGAACCTGATACCTCATTGTCGCGTTGGTATTGGTAAATCTGGTCTGACTATAAGATGTGGTCTACATGTGATGAATTTGTGTGAGGGTGACAGTGGTGCTTTCTCATGCATGATGTGACTGTCGGAGGTGCCAAATGTAGCCACTGTACAAACGAAGCGTTGTGGGACTAAGTGAATCAACGCTTGTGTTTGAAGTGAGTCACGATTGTTCGCATGACAGTGCATGCAAGTGGTTGTGGCTCTGCCTGAAAAGCATGTTTGGAGTCTTCAAAAGGGCCAGTGAGAAGGAGGAGTTGGCTGTTGGGATCTGCACAGTGGAATTGTGGATGAGCCCAGAGGTTTGAAAGTTCTCAGATCAAGCCTTAGATCTGTGAAGGCATCCTTCGGTGTAGAGAGGAAGCATGGATCTACGCACTAAAGTGGATCTGACATCTGAAGCATAGAGGCAATATTTTGGTGAGAGGACGGAGGATATGGGTTTATTATCCTCATATCCGAGTTTACGCGATCTGTGCGTTGAAGCCGATATATGATTCAAATCATTTGAAGTTTAGATTTCTCATTTGGTGAGTTGTTTTTTTGGTGTAGTAAGATCTCCAAGTTCGTAGTAAAATTTCTCATGTTTTTTTTCATTAGACCATCTCTATCGATTGCTAGAGATTGTGGATTATGTGGTCGATCCATAGATCAATCTTGTCACACTGAATAATCATATGGAAGAAGCATACTTTAATGAGAGAAATAAACTCGATTGGTCGAACTACACAAATTGGAAGTTGAAATTGTAGACATTGCTCGAGGGTTTGAGTGCATCGGAAATTTGAAATGGGGACGAATCAAATCCAACTACATCTAGAGGAGGAACAACTACAACAATCCAATATTGGGGGAAGATGGAGAACAAAGCGAAGGTGTTGTTGAAGATGTCAGTGAAGGATAGCATCATCCCTCACATCAGACCACATCAGACAGTGAAAATTTTCCAATGATATTTGAGCGATTCTCAAGGATCTATATGAGATAAAGAATACAAATCATTTACTGTTCCTAAAGAGTAATATTCTCTCCATATAAATGGAGGAAAATGAATTGGTTGTTGCATACATATCTCAAATAAAAGAACTGAGAGAAAAGATCCGTGATACAGGGGAGAAAGTGTCGAACATGAATCCTGTCATGATTACCTTAAATGGTATGACTGATGATTATCAGATGTTCATTACAGGGCTGACAATAAGGGAGAAAGCTCCCACCATTGAAGAACTGACAGGTGTATTGATGCAGGAAGAAGAGAGGCACATGAATCTGAAGCCTCAAAATGCAGATCTCGCATTGAAGGCGAAGAAAAATCCTTTCAAAGGGAAACCAGGAGCAGGACAAAAAGGAAGTGGTACACCCCAAGAAAATCCATTTCAAGGTATGTGTTCAACTAGAAATGATTCAAGAATCAAGTGTTTTTACTATGGTAAATATGGTCACATTGCTAGAAATTATTTTAAGAAAAAGACTGATGAAGCTCAACACAGACAAAAGAGACATACATGGCACTTTTCTCACAAAGATTAGAATCATGATCTCAAACTATTTGTTTCTGATTTTTCTCTCTCTGCTGAAATTGATGAGGTTGAAACTTGGTTTGTGGATTCTTGAGCTTCCACTCACATGACAAGTAATAAGCATCGGTTTGAAAGCTTTAAAGAGACCAACTGCAGTGCTAATATCTACCTTGGTGATGACAGAGCTTACTATATTAAATGGTATGGAAGCATTCATGTGATATTTCCCGATTGTAATATCAGGTTCATCCAAAATGCAACCCTCAGGAGAGGAAATCCTTTACTGAATTATTCAAGAAATACTGAGATGTTTTCGCCTGGACGTATGATGAGCTAGGAACTTATGACACTTGAATCATCCAACATGCAATACCAATGAAGGAAGGAGTTAAACCTTTCCAGCAGAAGCTAAGGAAGCTACACCCTACTTTGGAGTTGATGATCCAAAAGGAATTGAAGAAATTCCTGGACGCCCGCATCATCTTCAAAGTCCGACATTCAACCTGGGTGTGAAACTTGGTTCCAATTCGCAAAAAGTATGGTGAAATTCGTTTGTGCGTGCACTTCTGAAATTTGAACCAATCATCGGACAAGGACAACTACCCGGTGCCCCCCATGGAGCAAATCCTTCAAACAGTATCCAGGTCATAAATGTTCTCATTATTGGATGGTTTCTTAGGTTACAACCAAGTACTAGTGGCTGAGCCTGATCGTTTGAAAACCACATTCAGGACCAAATGGGGAACGTTCGCATTTAGACGCATGACATTTGGCCTAATCAATGCTGGGGAAACCTTCCAGAGTGCCATGGACATCGCCTTTTGGGGTCTAATGGGGCAAAGTGTGGTGGTCTACCTTGACGACATCACCGTATTTTCCAAACGCAAGTGTGACCACTTACACCACCTCAAACATATTTTCGAAAGGTGCTGAAAATACGAGATCTCGCTTAACCCCAAGAAGAGCATCTTCATAGTCTCTGAAGGAAATCTGTTGGGCCACATCATAACCCGAGACAGCATAGTGGTGGACCTGGAATGCACCAAAGCCATCGCCCAGATTCCTCCCCTGAGTAGCAAAATGGCCATGCAGTCGTTTCTAGGAAAAATCAACTTCCTACGAACGTTCATATCGAACTTCGCCAAAATCGTGAAACCTCTGCAAGGTATGATCAAGAAGAATGAAAATTTTAAATGGAATTCCCTCGAGAGGGAAGCATTCGATAATATTAAATAGGCCATCGTAGAAGCACCAACCTTTCATAGCCCTGATTTCAGTAAAGGCTTTATCTTGTATATCTTTGCCTCAGACTCATCGCTCACGACCATCCTCACTCAAAAAGATGGCAGCAATGATGAGCAGCCCATATCATTCATGAGCGTAGGGTTGCAAGGTGCCGAGCTGAATTATCTGGATATTGACAAGCAGTCTTACATGGTATATAAGGCAGTCAAACATTTCAGGCCATATATGTTTAATAACCATGTCACAATGTTTGTACCCCACCCGGCGGTTCGCTCACTATTCGTGAAGCAAGAGCTGGGTGAAAGACGAGGCAACTGGATGACATGCCTTCAAGAGTATGACCTGGAATTCAAGCCTGCACATACTGTCAAGGGGAAAGGGATATGTCGGATGGTTACTGAAGTCGCAGACCTACAGGCCAATGAAGAGGAATGTTGGGATCACGAAATAGACATGTACCAAGCCGACAGTACACCACAGCAAAGCACCCCTTCATGGTACGTTGATCTCTAGCAATATCGCAGTCGGGGTATGATGGACCCCACCTTAACCACCCAACAAAAATGTGCAATAAGGCTAAAGGTTGCATCCTACCAGCTGGTGCAGGGTAAGCTATTTCGCAAGCACCACAACAAAGTCCTACTACGCTGCTTAGAACATAATGAGGCTCAATATATCCTCAAGGAACTACATGATGGCCCAGCCGGTGGGCACTATCCAGGAGATGAAAACTCACAAAATTATGCGTGCTGGTTTTTATTGGCCCACTCTGTTCAAGGATGCACACGCCTAAGTTCAGAGATGCATGTCATGTCAAAAAATTTCCAGCAGGGAGTCATGATCATCTGCCCCGTTACAGTCTGTCGCGGTGGAAGAGCCATTTTAGCAGTGGGGACTTGATGTGATCGGGGAAATTTTTCCGCATTCCTCTAAGCAACATCGATATATCCTTACAACCATGGACTACTTCACAAGGTGGGTTGAAGAAATACCGTTTTGTCAAATCAATAATCAAGACGTAATAGCTTTTATCACTCAGCACATCATGACCAGGTTTGGCATTCCAACCTACCTTGTTTTTTATAATGCTAATTATTTTTCGTCATTCAAGTTATATGAATTTGCTTTAGAAAATTGTATAGTGCTCAAACATTCTGCCAACTACTATCCCCAAGGAAATGGGTTAGCCGAGTCAACCAATAAAAACCTCATCCCTATCGTCAAAAATAATTTGCTATCCCACCACCAGAACTGGCACAACACCCTCCATAATGCCCTCTGGGTTGATGAGGTCACACCCAAACCATCCTTGGGCACCTTCCCATTTTTTTAATTATATGGGAAAGAAGTAATCCTCATCCTAACCTATCTCTCCCGATCCTTTAGTTGTCTCAAGAAACACATGGTACCTCGTGCCCTTCCTTACAATCCCGTATAGACACATTGTTGAAATTGGAGGAGGAAAGGCTAAAGCCTGAGAAAAAATTTCCATCCACCAGAGCCGAATAAAACGATGGTCCGATAAAAAATCTGCCGGAAACAAGGTTTTCGAGGTTGGCGATCTCGTCCTCAAATGGGACAAAGCTCACGAAGATAAGGGGAAACGCACCAAATTCCAAGCCCTGTGGACAAGTCCCTTCCAGGTCAAATAAAAGGTCGGTTCCCACACATATAGACTCTAGACCTTAGAAGGGAGGATAGAGGTCCTCCCGGTAAATGGACACGACCACAAACACTATTTCACCTGATAGCCCCAGAGGTCGTCACCATGCTCTGTACCATAGTTCTTTTCCTTTACTTACTGCTCTTGTTTTTCGTCTATTTTGTGTGTTTCAATAAAAAGCTTGCTTCGAGCAAGCTCTCAAAAATCCGTTCCCCTAACACCTCAAGTTGAGGGATAGACGTAGTAGTTACTCAATTGGAAGGCTGTACTGGAATCTCTGTTGGTGAAGAATCAGCCCTGGAACCCAAAAATGGCCTAAGCTTGCCTATGATAGATGCCCTATGGGGAAAACAAGACCGAGTCCCGGGAGATAAGTGCAAGTAGCTCACCCAATACACTAACTCGAGGGACCGTTGTATGAGAGGAATTTTTGGTGAAATAGGTTGCTAAACGGAAGGGGAATAGGGCCAACCTCAGGTGGAAAAATGATATTCGGAAAACCCAAAAGGTTCGTATATGCAGACCAGGAGAGCCCTCTCTTGCAAGTAACATAAGTCGGGATCCCTCGTCTGCCCAGTGAATACTTGCCACATTCAAATAAGTGCCTTGAGCACATTCAAAATAAGTTCCTCAAGCACATTCAAATAAGTGCTATTAGCACATGAAATAAAGGGTAAAGGATTGAGAAAGGCTTCCTACGCAGAGAGGTGATGCAACGAATCTGTCGGGGCACTAACCAGGCTCGCTGGCAGCGGAGCAACCTCTGTGACTCCTAGGTAGTGACTCTGCCAGGACCACCAGGTTCCCTAGCAGTGGAGCAACACAACGGGACCAAATAACTATACCGAATCCTTGAGGCCAATGAGGTTACTCCGACCCCTTTCGTCCGGTCTCCCAAAATGAAAGCACGGTGAACTAGCATCCTGCACAGTGCAAACAGGTGGAGAAAACACGCAAGGGCTAGAGATGAAAGTAGTGGGACCCACGGGGGTGAAAGGAACATCCTGCTAAGCCCCCTTGTCCCCCTCAAGATGAAGCACCAGCAAAGATTCTGGGTTCTACCAATGAATCGCCATTGATTGTAGCCGCTACAACACCCTCCAAAATTTAGTCCCATCTTAAAATTTCAAAGCCCCTGATCTCTTTGGTAAAGGGGATATTGAAGCCGAGCTGGAGTGTGTCTCCATCTTTTCAGCCTCAAGCGATATGGGGCCTCCAGTAGTTCGGAAGAGAAAAAAGAGTCCCGAGATAGAGATATCAGAAGAGGACGTGCCTCCTTCCCCACCCCCTATCTATGGGGACATTGCCTATTTATTTAGGAAAGGAGACAAAATGACTTGGTACCAAGTATATCAGGAATTCACGAATCCTAAGTTCCCCGAAGACCTCGTAGACCGGAAAGTGTATGTTCAGGATAAAAGATCCAAACTTCACTATGTAGGCGCTCATCTGCCCATATTCCCATGTGCAGAGGTCATTGAATAGATCCTCCAGAAAGTTGACTCCAAGATCTGGGTCATCCGCGACCACTCAGGGAAAATGTTTGCCAACCTAACGGGGAAAGACGCAAGAGTATTCTATGTGCTCCCCACCAAAGAAGTATCCTTCAACGTCGATTGGGTCGTCACTCATGAAGTACCAGTACCAGAAACATTGAAGGGATAGTGGGAGGACCCCGAGAAGTTTAAGATGAAAAAGGATTAGGAATATAAAACAAAAGGCCTCAAGAAAGTCTATAAACTTGTGGCAACAATGATGTGCAGAATGTATGGCCGACTAGATGCCACTACCTTCAATGGGGCTTGGGTCCCACTCATGTATGCTATCACTTCGTATGGAACCCGGTTCAACTGGGCTAACCTGGTAGTATCGTCCCTCAGGGAAAACATATCAGCAGCATAGGTGCCAAAAGAGGGATGTGCATCTGAATTATACATGGCCTCTTACCTTTTGGACGCAGTGTGCACAAGATGTCATTTTGAAGGATGGTCGCATAACTGGGATGTGAAGCATAGTGGACCAATCCACAAAGATTTAAATGTATTATGGGGCTCTAGATACAAACAAGATATAGAATATATCTCGCAAAATTTCATCCCCTCACTCTACAGAAAGCTTTTCGACAAAGATGCCCTATGCATGTATAAGAGGGCCATGGAAACGGTAACCCAGGTGGCCAACTGGCTTCCCATCACAGAAAGTACCTTTATCAGGGTCTTCAAATCATTTAAGGTGCCTCACGCACTACCCCAGTTTTTCACTGATAAACTACTATTACATGAGGTGTGTTACCAAATGACGAGCTTTCCAAGGTCCTCAGCAAAGGCAAAAGGAAGCCATGGCCTACCCTCCCACTCGCTATTGGTGCCTACAAGGTTAAGGATTTCAAAGAAGTAGAAGTCGAGGCAGAGGAAATCAAAGGTTTTCATTTCGTAACTTTTTCCCACACATCATATGATCCTGAAAGGATCTTCCCTGCACAAGGCAAACAGGCCAAGTTTAATTGGAAGTACCAACACACGGAATGCCCTCTTGAAGAGTAAGTTAGGAACTGGTACAACAAGGACAAGGAAGCCGCACCAGAAGAATCAGCTGATCTGAGTGAGGATCAAGGAGATCAGGATGATCAAACTTTAGAAGAAAGGGCCGACATGCTGAAACGAAAGGATCCGGTAGGAGGAGCCTCATCTTCCAAAGCTAAAAATTCAAAAAACACTACAAGCGATAGTCTTTCTAAAGAGCAACAGGAAAATAGAAACAAAGAGGCCAAGGCACAGCAAGAAGCCGATAAGAAGGTGAGAGAAGAATAATTCAAAAGAACCCAAGATGACCTAGCACGAAAGTAACAAGAATATAAGTGAAAGAAGCAAGTTGAGGAACAACAGAAAAAACAACAGAAAGAGGAACTGAAGAAAAAGCAGACAGAAGAAGCTCACATGAAGAAAGAGGAAGAGGAATGTAAGAAGAAGGAAGAAGAAGAATGGCAAAAGAAAGAGGCCGAGTTCAGGTTAAAATAAGAAGAATAACGATAGAAGAAAGAGGCCGAGTGCAGGTTAAAGGAAGAACAGGATAAAGAAGAGGCTGAAAAGAGTAGGAAGGAAGAAGAAAATTAGAAATCACAGGAAGGCTCTTCCAAGGAAGCAGAGGGAAGCAAGACACTTCCCCCAAAGATTGGGGAACAAACAAAGCTTCCCCATATTGAGGTACCCCCGACAACTCCCATGACAAGCGTGCACCTCTCGCTTTCAAAACTTGGCATCCTAGAGGAATTGGAAGATGATGTCTTAGACTTGACAAGGCTGACATACGATCAGTTCACACACAAGATCAGATAGGAGAAAAGAGGATGCCTCACACGAAATCTGGCCGAGCCCCTCGCAGTTACCGCGGAAAAGGACATAGTCCTAGATACTAGGACTAACCCCATCATGATCGCATCAGCAGGGACCACTTTCACAGCAGCCATAGAGGAGAACTTTAGCAGAATAAGCAGAGAGATTTTGTCCCTACAAAATAGACTCCAGGCCTCCGAGCAGAAGGAATCTCAGTCTGAACAGGAAAATAAGACACTGGAAGTGGAAATCCAAAGGCTCCAATTCACAACTGCCCAGGCCAATACATTACCAATCGCTATTCAAAGGGAATTGGTTACTTTGTAGGCTACCATGAAGCAAGTATATGATGAGATGTTCACTATAAAAAAGACATTTTCCCCACTACTAAGGGCACAAGCAGAGACTAAGAAGAAGACTACACAACTAAAGGATGCCTCTACTGCCTTAGACAGTATGCTGGGATGGTCAGAAAGATATCCGTAGGCTCCTGACACTCTGCCAAGGAAGGATTGGATCTGGACGCAGAACGAAAAAGTACAGATATGAATGAAAATACAATCCAAGGATAGGCTGGTGAAAGATGTGGAAAAGTTGATGTCCTCTTATGAGCATCTGATCAGTGGCATCGTTTCAATGGCATAGGTACATCACATCCCTTCCTTGTGAGCATTAGATATCCAAAATACAAGGGAGGAGGTGACTCAAGACATCCAAGCATTTCTGCAACCCATCAGGCAAGCAGCTACTTCCCAGGACCTCCTGTCCTCACAGGTAAACATTGATCAGTTCATCATTGCACCAGTCTGGATCTACACCAAATTGGCCTCCCTATCCAATCAAATCTCAGTGAAGAGGCGCACTTTGATTCCTGACGCTCTTGAGTGTTTTCACAAGCTAGGAGAAGATACCCCCCAGGTCACTCCAGTGGCTGCAGACTATCAGGCCTAGCAGAATTACCTTAGGGAACAACAACAGATAGAAGTCTCGAGCCTCTCCATCACACAACTTCTCCCTTGACAAAGAAAATATTACAGTTCGCAAACAGAATCAGTTGCAGGTCTCAACGGGGAATAGGTCGCAGGTCGCGAGCAGGACCAAGTCGTAAGTCGCAATACCACCTAGGTCACAGGCCATGCCAACGGTCGGGAAGCTAAAGGGTTAGGGCCACCCAAAGGTCATTTTTGTTTTATAAATATTCCCTCCGGGGACATTGTAAAGGACCTTTTTTTGGGACACCAAAAGGAAAAGAGATAATTGTATTGCACTGAATGCATGTTTCCGAGAATGAATACTAATCAATGTTTTGATTCCACTATTGGATCTGATGAGTACTTATGTGTGCTAGCATTATGAATATTGTGTCTTATGTATTTGCTATCTTTTATCACTGACTAGTCTGTTTTTTTTCTGTTCATATATCATTTGTACATTTAAGCTTTCTGGATGTGTCAATGGTATGTGAATATTTCATCAAGGGATGTTTAATGACTTCATTATTAATGTTGCTCCATCTTTCGGAAAATGCTTAAGGAATTGAAGGGTGTTTCGACCATAGAGAACTGTTTCTTTTGTGGTCACGCAACTTTTTATGAGCATGACCCTAATGATGTGTTGCTAACAACATCTCCTTTGACTGCATGCTTCGAATCTCGCTTTTCTATTTATAATGTTTCATTTATAGGAGAACTCATCGACCATTTGTTTCGTATCAATCGAATAATCGTGTATCATCAAGTCCGCAAGGCGCATCTCCATCCAAGAAAAGGAGTATTCAATGGTAGCCAGATCTACATCCCAAATGGGATCCCTATCACAAACGGTCTAGAGTCTAGTTGGGACTTTATACCGGGGAGATCCCCTACTATTGGCCAGTTATTTTTTCCCTTCAACACCTTGTTAGAAAGTGTAAAACACACAAACATGTCAAAAAGACACTTAACCGAGTGAAAAAATGAAAAACACATTACATTTATCTACATTTCTATCGGTATATCTTTGCACCATTTTGATGCAAATCCTAGTTTTTATCAAACTTTGAAAAATGAGCCTTGATTTGATGTTTCACCAATTAAATTATATTTTATGTATTTTTAGAATTTTTTTATATTAATCACTCTAAAGATTAGTTTAATTAATATTGATATAGATTTTATTTTTAAATGTTTTGCTCATTATAAAAGTCACATCATAGAGTCAATTCTCTTCTAATCCTTTGGGGTTAAGTCTTACTAGTTGAGCCAGCGAGATTTGATTATCTTTCAAGCCAGAATTTTCCACTTAATGTACTCGAACAACCATTTAAAAATATATATATTTAATACTTGGAAAAATGAGTTGTTTTGAATAACATGGTTGTTTTGAGGAATTGAGTGGAAGTACTTGTAAGTGAGCGGAGCAATGGAGTGGAAGGGATGTATGTATTTGTTGGTTGAGCTGAATGTGAATCAAGAATCGCTGGAGTCCACTCTGCCTCGATCCCGTGCACGCCTTTTTGGTAGTAAAACTAGAAGATTCATTGAAACCAAACATTGGCCGTCACCTCAGATTGCGTACAGGATGGATAAATTTTACATTGGCATTTGCTTGTATTGTACCACACCACAAACTTGTTCAGAGTCCTACACCTTTTCTTGCCTGAAAGGACGGGAATTATGATTTAAAGTGTGAAGTGCCGCGTAGCAAGCAGCCAAGATCATAACTAGTCTTCAACATCCATGCTTTGTTTTGCTCTGCTCACGCTATATACTAAGAGCTGGCTGTACTGTAATGAGAGCCAAACCAACTTTAAACCCACCCTCTAGAGCTTTTCGCTTTCCCAGACTGTAGTCCTTGTCGAGGTATATGTTTATAACAATTCCCATCATGTGTCCCAACAATATTCCCAATTCCCTTGAAAAAGCAGAGTACCATGGCTGCAAGGTCATATTGCTCATCGTGCTGAATTTCACTTGTATGGCCAGTAATATAATTTATACGTTCAGTAACGATTATAGGTGTGTCGGATCATACTGTTTCCATGCTTTTCTATTTTGAACCGTCGCTCAGAATATCTCGTCCAATCATCCATAAATTCACTTCTTCATTTTACTCTTCGACCAAAACCTTCTAAACTATCTCTCTATCACATATATTATTTCTGACCGGTTACAGCGATCTCAGTGTTCCTCTAAGGGGAGAATGGATTTTATATGTTCCCTGCTAGGTGGAAACTTACAACGCCGCAAACGTGCTAAAGATCTTCTGGTAAATACATAATTATGTCGATTATAAGTTAATTTGATGTGATCTATATAAGAGTTTATTCACTCGTGTGGCCCATAACTATATGCTGTATCAGTATCATTATTCATATGGCCCATAACTATACGAGGAATTATTCATTCATTTAAATTTTTGGATCACAGACAGTGGAGGTGAAAATTCGCATGGACTGTGAAGGATGTGAAAGAAAAGTGAAAAACTCGGTCTCATCTATGAAAGGCAAGATCTTTTATCCATATCACAGTAATATATATTTTACATACATTAGCATAGTTCCATTTCAAACCTGGATCTATGAGCATGGAGTGGGATTGAAAACCATAAATTGCAGTTATACACCTATGCTATTTTATTTAGTATTTGTTTACATGTGATGAAAGGATCGATTTTCGAAGGGATCATATATTTATTAAGCGTTAGTAAATAATTTTGTTTTGATTAATTTGGCAGGTGTTAAGTGGGTAGAAGTAAACAGAAGTGAGAGCAGATTAACAGTGACGGGCAACGTGGATGCGCAGAAGGTACTGAAGAGAGTGAAAGCAGGGACAGGGAAGGCTGCAGAGTTGTGGCCTTATGTGCCCTACAAACTGGTTTACTATCCATACGCTCCAAACACGTATGACAAGAAAGCTCCCCCTAATTATGTTCGGAAAGTGGAATACGCTCTCTCTACTCCAAACCGTGCAGATGAAAAATATACAACACTTTTCAGCGATGACAATCCTAATGCCTGCACCATAATGTAGCTTTATTTCTATGATCTACATGTCTCTGTGTGTGTATATTTATATATATAGTTTGTGTGTCTCTGTTTTACACTGTGGTCAATGCACGTAGTGATGGTTGGTTTTTTTTGAGAGAATTCTATGATCTATATGTCTCTGTGTATATATATATATATTGTGTGTCTCTGTGTTACACTGTGGTCAATGCACGTAGTGATGATCGGTTTTTTTTGAAAGAAAAAAAAACGCCAACTTTTATATATTTAAAAGAGAGTACAGGTTACATATATCTTTTTCGGTTTAGAATTAAGGTCTGTTTTACAGTTCTTAGAGAAATATAAAAGAGAGTACAGTTTACATATATCTTTTTCTGTTCAGAATTAAAATTTGTCTTACAGTTCTTTTTCTGTTCAGAATTAAGGTTTGTCTTACAGTTATTAGAGAAATACATAGTACATAGTGATTCTGTATCAAAATACATATACAACCTTTAAAGAAACTAACAAACACTTTCAGAAAGCCTGTTACTTATATTTAACAATTTGAGTACTCAATCCGTAGATCATAGCAGGGGTTAAGAAATGGAAAATCCTGGAATCATTTTTGTATGTACCATAATAATTGATACTGGAGTTTTCCCTACTCTTCTTTTTGAAAGCAAGTAGCCATGTGATTATGCTTCCTGTAGATGTGGCTGTAAATGATTTTCTGTAAATGTATCCATTTTGCAAATGATTTTTTGTAAATGTATCCAATTTGTTAACAGTGGTTAGTGGAATCGAGCGATTCTCTTAACCCGTCAATGATGCGCTTAGAGCCACTAAATGTTGGAAATATTGAATACAACAAACACAGGGAGATGTGTTTCTCCCACAATGCAGAGAATGCATAAATAATGCGAAAAATAACAGTCAAACACAGACAAACAACGGATTACAAAGAAGAGGAAATTTATTCAACTCTTTTCTATTTCAATTCATTCCGTTCCCTTAAAAACATATGAGAAATTACACAGGTTTTATACAAAATGGCTGAAGTCTGAGCGTTTAAAACAATTCAATGCGGGATCGGATGTTTAATAGCAAAATCGTCCTCGGCTTTGTTTGGCTGCCCATACACGAAAACGTTGACACAGAACACAAAATGGCGGACGTGAAGTTTTATTGGTTTCACTTGCAAAACCACATCGCATACGACGCTCCATTGCAGATCACAGATCGACGATCTTAACATTTACCATATGCGCTTATGAGTAAACTCAAAATTTTGCGATGTGCGATGTGACGTGGCACCTAACGCATCGCAAAACAAACAATTTCACTTGTGGGTGCTTAATCCATTGACTCTTGAGTTTTTCGGGTGTGCCGATATGTGCTATCCTCCTGAGCTTGACATGTGCCCCCTTTTGCGATCACATTGCAAATAAAAAAAGATAACTTGCGGGAGGCATAAAGTTAAAACTTGAAACTTGCAAAGTGCGCTGCTGCGGGTGGCTTAAAAGGTTAAAACAAAAAGCTTGCGAAGTGCGAGCGCTAAAGTGGTGGTAAGTGCGGTAAAGGTTTGAGGTAGGTCCTGCCAAATCTCATTAGCGGAAACTTAGTTTTGGCGGAAGCCTTAAGGGTTAAAACATAAATCCTACGAAGTGCGAGCGGCAACGCGAAAAGCTTGGTAAGTGCGAAATGCGTAAAACAAAGGAAATGGCAGAATATAAAGGATTTCATGCATTTGCAAAATGTGATAAGACTAAGGTGGGTCCCGCCGATATCGCATCAATGGGGAAACAACTTATGCGAAGGGCTTAAGGGGTAAAAGCTAAATGTTGCAGGTGGCGAAGCTGCAGGCACGGTAAGTCAACACTGAAAATGGAAATAAAACACAGAGAATGGGCTTGGTACTATGTTTTGGATTTTGGAGTGGACTGCGAGAAAAAACATGCAGATTTGATTTTTGAGCCTCATCCTTCCCTGCAACAAAAAAATCAATGAAGCGTGGGTTGCTACCACATTTATTTATGGCGGTGGTTGGGATTAATTCCAACACTCCCCCTTAATCACAACTGTCACCTTCAAACATTCCCATACACTATCTAAGATAAACAAAACTTCTTTATCCCAATGTCTCTGTGAGGATATTAGCAAACTGTTCCTCTGACCTGCAATGCTGTAAAACAATTTCACCATTTTTAACTAGTTCTCTTATAAAATGGTACTTTGCATCAAAATGCTTTGTTCTCTTGTGGAAAACAGAATTCTTTGACAATGCAATTGCTGAGTTGTTAGCAAAATAAATTGTGGTTCATTTGTCTTGATCATGACATAAATCTCCCAGCATCCTTCTCATCCATATTGCTTGGCATGTTGTTGTTGTTGTTGCTACATACAACTTCTTTTGTTAATAACTAAACTATTGGTTGTTTCTTGGAAGCCCATGAAATGGTTCTCGATCCCAAATGAAAAACATACCTAGATGTGTTTTTCTGTCATCTACACTTCTAGCCCAATCATTGTCAGTGTAACCAATCAACTTAAAATTATCAGATGTGAAGTATAGAACACCATACTCCTTTGTTCCAGTCACATACCTTAAAATTCTCTCGCCTTCTTTCCAATGTGTCTCCTTGGGTGTCTCCATGAATCTAGATATTATGCTTACTGCATACATAATATCAGGCCTAGTTGTAGTCAAATACATTAGACTGCCATCCATGCTCTTGTACAATGTCACATTGACATTCTTGCTGCAATCTTCCTTGTTTAACTTCAACTCCATGACAGTTGGAGTTGTTGCTGCTTTGTTGTTATGCATATTGAACCTCTTTAAAACTTCAACATAATTTTCTTGGGAAATAAAATTCCCTTTTCATTTTGCTTTACTTCTATGCCCAAAAAATATCTCAACAAACCCAAGTTAGTCATTTCACACTCACTTTTCATGACTGCTTTAAAATCAGCAATGAGAGAAACAACATTGTCTGTGAAAATCAAATCATCTACATATAAATCAACACTAAGAATTTTACCGTCATTTTCTTTGATGTAGAGTGTGGGTTCACCATCACACTTGTCAAAACCATTGTCTATCAGGTAATCATCAATCCTGTTGTACCATGATCTTGGTGCTTGCTTCAACCCATAAAGAGTTTTCTTCAACTTACACACTTTGTGTTCTTGGCCTTCTATTTCATAGACAGGAGGTTTTTAAACATACAACTCCTCTTTCAACACTCCATTCAAGAACGTTGACTTCACATCCATTTGATAAAATTTCCACTTTCGTTGTGATGCTATGGACAACATTGTCTGCACTGTTTCCATCCTTGCAACTGGTGAAAAGGTTTCCTCATATTCTCTTCCTTGTTGCTCCTTATAGCCTTTGACAACTAGCCTTTCTTTGTGTCTTTCTATCTTGCCTTCAATATTTCTCTTGGTCTTATAGACCCATTTCACTCCAATAACTTCTTTTCCTTGTGGGAGGTCCACTAACTCCCATATGTTATTCTTTTTTATTGCTCATATTTCTTCATTCATTGTTTCAATCAATTTCTCTTCTTTGACGGCATCTTCAAAATGGATTGGGTGATCAACATGACAAAATAAAGAAAATAAAGATTTCAGACAATCATTACTATTTACTTCTTCCTGCTCATAAATTTCACTTAAATTTCTAAGTTTTGGTCTTCTTGTATTTGCTGAAGATGTGCTTGGAGTTGCACTTGAACTCGAGAGAGTTTTTTATCATTGTCGTGTGCTTGGAGAAGCACTTCCTTGGTTCTGCATTGTTGTTCTCTTGCTTGCTTGCGGTGTGCACTATTGAGCTTGTGTAGGTGGAGGAGGAGCCACCGTTGAGGAATTATTTTCTGCAATCAATTCCTCTTTGTCTTCATGTGAAATACATGTCTTCACATTTACAGTCTTCTCTAAACTTCCATGCCAAGCTTCTTCTTCAATGAATTGAACATCTCTGCTGATTATTACCTTCTTGGTTGATGGATTATAGAGCTTGTAGGCCATGGATTCATCATTGTATCCAATAAATATACATTTCTGCCCCTTGCTTTCCAACTCCTCCCTTAACTAATCCGAGACATGTGCATATGCCACACATCCAAACACCCTCATGTGAGTGACAAACTATTTTGTTCCACTCCATGCTTCTTCTGGAACTCTGTTAATAACATCTTTGGTTGGAAATCTATTTAAAATGTAAGCTACACAATTGATAGCTTCTACCCAATAATCATTTGGAAAATTATTTTCCTTCAACATACTTCTTACCATATCCATGATGGTTCTATTCTTTCTTTCTGCTACGCCATTTTGATGAGGTGTATACCTTGTGGTAAATTGCTTGTGTATTCCATGCTCCCTGCAGAAACATAGGAAGTCTTTGGAGATATATTCTCCACCTCTATCAGTTCTCAACACTTTTATGTAGTGTCCACTTTGCTTCTCAACAAAAGCTTTGAAGTAGTAGAACTGTTCAAACACTTCACTTTTCTATTTTAGAAAATAGACCCATGTCTTCCTTTTGTAATCTTCTATACATGTCAAAACATAATGACTGCTAGCTAATGATGGTGTTTTCATTGATCCACATAAATCTGAGTGGTAAATATCTAAAGGTGCCTTTTCTCTTATACTCTTTCCTGCTGGAAATGATTCTCTGTGTTGTTTTCCCAATATGCAACTTTCACATAAGCTATCTAGTTTCTCCATGAGTGGTAATCCCTTTACCATAACTTTTCTATGCAACAAGTTCAAACCTCCGAAATTGAGATGTCCAAATCTCAAATGCCATAACCAATTCTCATATTTCACTTCTTCTTGAAAGACTTCTTGTGTGACAGCTCCTACAACACCTCCTTCCTTCAAGTTTGATTTGATCTTGAGAGGGAACATTCTATTGCTTGTCATATTGACTTTTTCAATGACCTGTCTACTTGGAGGTATGTCCATGATTTTACACACATCATTCTTAAAAAAACACACTGTATCCCTTATTTAAGAGTTTCCAATGCTTAGAAGGTTACATTTCAGGCTAGGTACATAATAGACATCTTGCACAAACTTCTTCTCTCCCTTCTTTGTTAGTATTTTTACTCTTCCTTTCCCCATGATAGAGACTTTGCTATCAGTCCCCGTTGTCACTTCAGATTTTACACTCTCAACTAGATTGAGAAACATTGCTATGTTTCCAGTCATATGGTTACTACAACCTGAATCTAAGAACCATACATCTTCTTGTTTTTCTTGTGCTACATTACAAGTTAAAAGCACATTACCATGGTTCTGATTCTATTTTGTAAAATCTACACTAGGTTTATTACCCATGTCATTTTGCTTCTTTCTACATTCATTGGCATAATGCCTATGCTTTTTGCAATAATGAGATTGGACTTGAGATTTATCACACCTCTTTCCTTGTGCTTGATTTTGACTTGAGCCTTCGCTTGGATTATGGTTGCTGCCCCTTCCACTTGTGCTTGCAGGGCTGCTTCTTCCACCTCTGTGTGGGCTTCTTCCTATTCCTCGATAGTTTGATCTTCCTCAACCTCTACCTCGACCAAAATATATTTGTGTCTTGAATGCATGCTCCAATGAGGAGTATGTTGCCCTGTTCTTTCTATGCTCATGAGACATCAGTGATGCATGAAGCTCATCCACTGAAAATTGTGAGAGATCCTTTGTCTCTTCTATGGCCACTACTATGGCATCAGATATTGATGGTAGACTTCTTAACACTTTCTCCACTATTCGTCTTTCCTCAAGTGTCTCTACATGAGACCTAATTTGGGTAACCAACCCAATCACATGTGTGAAGAATGAGTCTATGTTATCAGACTCTTTCATGCAGAGAGTTTCAAAATCTCTCCTCAACATTTGAAGTTTTGTTGTCTTTGCTTTTGCCATACCTTGGTAGGTTTTCTGGAGAGTATCACATGCCTCTTTAGACTTCGTTGCTGCTTCAACCATTGCGAAAATAATCTCATGTACTGCTTGGAAGATATAGAATAGGGCTTTGGAGTCCTTCTTCTTATTTTCTCTCAACAAATCTCTTTGTGTTTGTGTCAAAGCATTATATGTTGTTGCATCTGTTGGTTCTTGGAAACCATGTTCCACTAGCTCCCAAATATATTTTGAAACAAACAAGGCCTTCATTGTAATGGCCCAATAGTCATAATTCTTCCCATTGAATTGTGGTAGTTGAGGATTTGTCAGGCTTGTGCTTGCTACTGCCATCTTGGCTGTGTAAGTAAATTTTTCTTACTGTTGTAAAAGCTTTCTCGCTGCTGGAGACTTCCGCTTCTACAAGAAATCTTATGACTTCTTCAGTAAAGAGCGAGCTCATGCTTCTTTCACTGAGAGCTTAGACCTGATCTATTACCATGTTGGAAATATTGAATACAACAAACACAGGGAGATGTGTTTCCCCAACAACACAGAGAATCCACAAATAATGCGAAAAATAACAGTCAAACACAGACAGACAGCGAATTACATAGAAGAGGAAATTTATTCAACTCTTCTCTATTTCAATTCATTCCATTCTCTTAAAAACATATGAGAAATTACACAAGTTTTATACAAAATGGCCAAAGATTGAGCATTTAAAGCAATTCAATGCGAGATCGGATGTTTAACAACAAAATTATCCTCAGCTCTGTTTGGTAGCCCATACATGAAAATGTGTGTGCAGAACACAGAATGACAGACATGAATTTTTATTGGTTTCACTTGCAAAACCACATCACATCCGGCGCTCCATCGCAGATCGCAGATCGACGATCTTAACATTTACCATATGTGCTTACGGGTAAACTCAAAAATTTGCGATGTGTGATGTGACGTGGCACCTATCACATCGCAAAACAATAAATTTAACTTGTAGGCGCTTAATCCGCTAACTCCTAATCTTTGCGAGCGGCGATAAGTGCTATCCTGATGATGAATTACACTCGGTAGTTTGAAACACATCAGCCCTCCAAATGATATTGTGATTTTTCTGGAAGAATTGGTTAAACACTTACGGATCACAGAAGTTTACAATACGAAATGTGCTATCCTCCTGAGCTTGACACGTGCCCCCTTTGCGATCGAATTGCAAATGAAATAAGATAACTTGTGGGCGGCATAAAGTTAAAACTTGAAACTTACGAAGTGCGCGGCTACAGGGGGCTTAAAAGGTTAAAACAAAAAACTTACAAAGTGAAGGTTGTGAGTGCTAAATCAGTGGTAAGTGCAGTAAAGGTTTGAGGTAGGTCCCACCAGATCGCATCGGCGGAAACTTAGTTTCGGCGGAAGCCTTAAGCGTTAAAACTTAAATCCTTTGAAGTGCGAGCGGTGATGCGAAAAGCTTGGTAAGTGCGAAATGTGTAAAACAAAGGAAATGGAGGAATATAAAGGATTTCATGCATTTGCAAAATACGGTAAGGTTGAGGCGGGTCCTGCTGATATCGCATTAGCAGTAAAACAACTTATGTGAAGGGCTTAAGGGGTAAAAGCTAAATGTTGAGGGCGGCGAAGCTGCGGGCACGGTAATTCAATGCTGAAAATGGAAATTAAACACAGAGAATGGGCTTGGTACTCTGTTTTGGATTTTGGAGTGGATTGCGAGAAAAAACCTATAGATTTGAGTTTTGAGCCTCGTCCTTCCTTGCAACAAAAAATTCAATGAAGCGTGGGCCTCTGCCACATTTATTCATGGCCGTGGTTGGGAGTAATTCCAACACCAAATACATGAAAATCGTTGATATTCAGTCATTTTTCAAAGAAAAGAAGGGTAGTGGTGGTTGTTTACCAATTGTTTAAGGAGAAGAGTAAATGAATAAATGGATTTGCGAGCCAAGAGGATTAGGTAGTCGTCATGCCTATGGTAATTGGACAAGGCTGTATGCGCATTGTTTTTTAAGTAAGAAAAAACCAGGTTTATATTATGTACCAGTACAAGTTAGCACCATATCTGCCTACAAATATTCATAAAATTCCCCATAGTATCAGGAAAAATGTCCCAATATAGTATCAATCTATAATGCCCAGAGAGCGGCTCATATAATGATGATAAAAAAAAACCATAAATCCCCCATATAGTGCATCCCACAAAGAAAGTAATATCAATCATAGAAAGAGGTGGACATATCATTATGCTTAGTAAGTGTCGATAACACTCGGCCTAAAACATGACCAAGGCGAAAATTCTAAACTTACCAACAGTTCAGGATAAAACAGAGTGCTGAGACACCACAATCCGAATTGTTCTTCCTGAGCCAAAGATGACCAAAAATAGTGTTGGGAAGGAGTAAAAAAGAGAAAGAGCAAGGGGGGAAATAAGAGTCATCTATGTGACGTAATAGCAAAAGAAATAGCCAAAAAAAATGAAAAAAGAGTGCCATGGTAAGCCTCATGATCATGGGAGTAAGATTGTTCCTTGTGCACATATAGCATCCACATCTAAGAGTGTGTAGTGCATGTGGCCAATCGCAGTCCTAAGTCCCATATTTAATAGCCCATTCGCCTGAGTGAGAGAGATGTACCGAAATTTGTCTCACAGTTTATCAATGTGCACCATCCATTGTGCCAGTTGTGGAGGTGAAAATGTATTCGTGTGATACATTCTATCTATGATGACCTTTGAGTCACCAAAATATAGCGATGTTATCTATTCACATGTGTCTTGCGAACCATACTAGTCCCGATAATTCCACCGCTTCATCCCTATTGTTTTTGCCAATAAAGCAACTACAATATATCTTATATTGTGCACGTCGATCCAATCTGATCCAAACACCGCATCCACATTGACCTTGTTGTGCTACACCGTTGAAGAAGCTGGGCAGGAAGGAGATGGTATATGGTCTACTGCGACAGGAGAGATCCCGCAAAGTATCATGATCCATTTGGGTTGCCTCCGAAGCCCTCATAATACACTGTGTGACCCGTAAAGTGCACGTCAGTGTGCCCACAAATGTGAGCATGTTTCTTTCCAGCCATATTTTCCATGTCAGGAGTAATGGAATCTGGATGTTGGTTTGACCTCTTTTCTTCCACCAGATTATATACTCCTCCAGATTATTGAAAGCGATATGTTGTACTTGCAAAATTGAACAAATTCAAGACCAAATTTCAATAGCAAAAATACATTAAAATTATAAGTGTGTTCTATTTTACGTCTCCCTCCTGCATAAAGGGCATCAACTAGGACCAACCCATCCACGTTTGCATAACTTTTCCCAAGTCAGATTTTTGTTTTCCCAAACAAGCCAATAGTGAATGATGATTTTATAGGGGATGTTGACCTGCCATACCTCAGTAAACCAACATTTTCCATGTTGGCCCCTACCCATGGAGATGAGATACCTGTAAGTGTCCTTCAAGTATACAGTGTTCCCTTGTAAAATATCGGCCTAGGTAATACTGTCTCCATTTTGAATCTGATGGAAACCAACACATCACACCTGTTGATGAAAATCCTCCCATGTTGTGTCTGCATTTCCCACAAGTCCCAGATCGTCCGCCTCCATCTAGTGTGGCATCTCGTCCAGCCGACAGATGATGGCCTACGCAAGAAAGAAAATGTCCCTGGCATATAACCTGTGTAACAGGTCGTCATTAAGTCTATTATGTCCCAACAAACCACTAATTTTATCCGCACCCAAAAAAATCCTATGTCCATCCCCAAAATACCAATGGAGACGTCCACAAAACATGTTCCACATTTTCTTGAAACCAAGCCAGATGCCAGATCCATTTAGAATTCCCAGTGTGCCAGCCTGATACCAATGTTCAATGTTCCTCTACTACAAGTACTTGTGTGTAATGATATTGTTCCAATCCCCGGAATTGAAAAGGAATCTCCACATGGATTTAATCAATAATGCATATCCAAAGGTTTTAATATCAAGTATTCCCTAGCCACCCATACCCTTTCGCATGGAGAGACTGAGCCAATTTGTTGAATGATACTTATGACCATCCTAACCCACAGACCAAATAAAATGTGCCATAATAGAGCATAAGCGCCTAACAATATCTCCAGAGAGCAAGTATAAATGAGCCCAATATACAACGAGTTTTTGTAATACTGATATTTCCAAGACTTATCACCTGCCCATGGAGAGCCAACGGAGAGATCATACCTGACTTTTACTCTTGTATTTATCAATTAACCAATACCAGTCTATGGCCCTATATCCATCTGACTTCAATCTGAAACCCAGGTACATAAGTCCATCTGAAGTTTGACCAAACTTAAAATTGAATTGGTTAGCAATCAGTTGGATGTCCTCCATGTCACCATTTGAATACAAAATCAAGGATTTATGTTCATTTTCCACCAACCCCGATGCATTTCCAAATTTAAGAAATATTCCATGTAGGAGAATCCATTATGAAACGATCAGGCGTCCAAATATAAAAATGTCATCCACAAAAATATTATGAGAGGTTACCACCGACCCTCTGGTCTTTATACCAACAAAGCTACCCACCTCCACTGCAGCTCGAATCTTTATGCCCCCATCACAAGAATGAAAATAAATGGAGAGAGTGAAAACCCCTGGCCTAGTCCCCGACCCGCCTTGAAAAAATATGATGGGAGTCCATTTATAATGACATAAATGTGTGCAGAGTTAACGCAACACATAATCCACTCCGTGATTTTTATGGATAAACATATTTTAATAAGTATGAGTCTGAGGAATTCCGAGTCTATGTAGTTATATTCCTTGCATAGGTCCACTTTCATGGCTATGGCCTTCAATTTACATGTATGCATCTTGTGTATGGCCTCCTAAGAGATAGCCACAACATTGTGGGCTGACCCGTTGTTGAGAATAACAAATTTCTCCTCAGGGATGTGATGGGACATAGTAGAATTTATGCGCTCTACAGTGATCTTAGATATGAGCTTATATGTGATGTTGCATAATGAGATAGAGCAGAAGTCTGCGAAAGAGGTAGGAGTGGAGCCCTTTAGAATGAGGACGTTAAAAGTGAAATTTATCACACCAGATATGTGCTCCCGCATGCGCGAATCCTCCACCATCTTTGTCAATTCTAGCGCAGGGTATCATAGAAATGCAAGTAGAATTCAATCGTCCAACCATCCGGTCTTGGGATTTTGTTGTGCGTAAAAGACTCTAGCACCATTAAGACCTCCTCAGCAATCATCTCCCTATAGATAGAATCATTTAATGCTTTATCAAACATGTGCGGATAGTCCACAGTGGCCCATAGTTGATCATCGATGTACCATCCCTGCTGCTGTCTAAAATGTGACTCAAAATTTCGCACAACTTCATTTTGGAAGTCATGAGTGGAATGAACAAAGTGTCCCATGGTACTTTTAATCTCCTAGATGTTGTTTATCTTGCGTCGTTGATTTGAAAAATTATGGAAGTACTTCGTATATTAATCCCCAGCCCATAACCAGATCGCGTGGATTTTTAAACACCATGTATATTCCTGAATTAGTAAATATATCTTTTCCAGCCTTCCAACTACTTTATACGTGCCCATGTACTAGGCGTCTCATCTTGTGAGTCAAGCAAGTTAATGGCCATCCCCAATTCTACATTTATACACTCTAGTTCAAAGAGGTGTCTTTTCTTTTTTCCTGCTCCCATTTCTTAACCTTCAATTTTAGGCCATTTAGTGTATCCACCATGTGAGTCATGGGAGAGGGGGGCAAAAGGCCCCCCGTGGTTGCCCAATGACCCACCACCAGTTGATTGAAATCCGGGTTCTGCAGCCAGACCCTATTAAATTTGAAAGGAACCCCACGAATTGGTTGGTCCACCGTCGAGCTAAGAATAATAGGGCGGTGGTCAGAGATGAGTACATCTGCCACCTTTGAAGAAAAAAACCCCAAGCATTCGAATAGATTCTTATGCATCATAAACCTTTCAAGCCTTTTCGCAATGTGATCCTCACCTTTATGACCATTATACTAGGTTATGACCATTATACTAGGTAGGACAAATCTTGGGTGGAAATATATCCCGAAGATGGTTTTCCACAAACAATTTGTTGAGATACTCTGACATAGAATCCCTACTGCACCTCCGATCCCAATTGAGAAGATAGTGTGGCAATGAAATCCCTCGCTAGTACCATGGAACCTATTTTGAGGATGTCACAATCATCCATACGATACCAAAATGTTTGTTGATCATCATAAGGAGTGTATATGTTGAGAAAGTATATACATTCTGGAAGGCCACGCACAAAGCCAGATAGGAGAATGCCCGAAAAAGTTATACATGCCTTCAATTTTGCAAAATATGGATCCCAAAGTGCCACTAGACCATTGGAAAGTCTAAGCGAATCCACTCCAGCCATATGCCAATTTGGAAACATATCACTCAAATATGAGTATATCTGGGTTGTACATGTCATGGTTTCCTCATAGAGAACTAAGAAAGGGCAACAAGAGAGAAGAAAATTTCCTAGGGATAAAAGCTTCGCGTGGTCCCCCAGTGCACACAGGTTGATAGAGACGCAATTCGTCATGTGCATCCCTTTCTGGATGATAATCCTCTAAGAACCCAATTGTACACAGTGGATATGGGAACCTCATATAGGTTCATAAACTCAGGAGGCGAAGTGTCCAAAGTTTTCTTCCCCCAACCGTTTCAACCATCCGTACGGCGGGTCGTGGCATTCTTAGTACAAAGTGGGCATTTGGAAATGCGGGGGGAGGAGGTGGTTCAGTGATGTATGGGGATATTGGTGATGTCCATATCCATATAAAGGAGAAGGAAGCCCAAGTTGCTCTTGATGGAGTTATAGAGCGATTGTGGATTGGAGGATCGAGGTGTGGAAGTCGGCGTCAAAGGGGAAAGGATGGGCGAGACAAGGGGAGCCCCAGGGGGGGAGGTGGGGGAAGGGTCCCCGTCAGGAGGCTTCACAGGTTCTCGTGAAGCACCCATCATCACCTGTGAGTTCAATAAGTCACCACCCGAGGGAGTGGACGAAATATGGTTGAGAGACATCGAACACCATAAAATGGAGTCAAGGCGAGGTAATAGAGTTCATGTGAAGAAAGATAAGAGGTTGGTGGGAAAGGGGTAATATGCGAAAAATATACATTGTGGGGAAGTGGTGGTGAAACGTTACCCGCAAGTCCCAAAGAGGAAGGAGAAGACACCGAGGCCGAAATAGGAGACCTCATGTTTGCCTCCCGCCTTGGTAGATGATGAACATGAGGACCAAAACGAAATGGGAAGGATTTAAGTAGGTGTCCCATGTTATGATAGAGTAAGCATCGGAAAGGGATGCACCAGTAATCCAATATTTGTCTGTGAATGGCATATTCCCATGCCAGGTCAATTTGTGCTAGGAGACCGCCTGCAAACCGAATATCCACCAAAATCCAGGCAATGCACTTGTCGGCCTCAAAGGACATGTTTGGTCCAAAATTCCAGCGCGAGGCTAGGTAACTTTACCTAAACGATATGATTTCGGGCGTCTCCATGTTAGGTTTGAAGTTGATGTACCACGTGTGTAGAGAGAGGAAGCATCTACCATGGACCCAAGGAATTTCCAAGATAAGCGCAACATCTTTCTAGGACATAAAGTGAAAACTAAATCATACGTTCATCAACCTACAAACCTTCAGCGAGTCACTGAGTCGGCGAGACCTGTGACCATCAACCAAGTTTTGCATATCACGATCCTCCTCCTGGTCGAAGTGTCATCTTCTAATGAGTGCGCACTTCTGCAGACTAGCCACTCGATCCCACATGACGTCCTAACCAAACGTGAGTAATTTGATCTCCTGCACCAGACGATGAGGTTTTGAGTGTGTCTTGCGAGGTTCATGGCCAAAGCGTTCAAATGTGTGCCCAACATGCAGACCACCCACAGATGTGGTAGTCCCGATGTAATGGTCATGTGGTGTTGTCACGTGTACCTCATTCCTGCTTGCATGGATCTACCTTCTGCCACACGTGTCGCCTCAACCATGGCTTCCTGTTCGATGACACATGTCTCCAACGTGGCCAAATATTCTGCTATCTGTGCCATCTCGCACATGGCCAGTCTGGAGAACATAACATGGAGATAAATATGACAAGCGATACTGATGCACGACCGTCACCCCAGGAATCCCCCAGCACAAATGTGGCGGCATCCTCTAGCACCCCCGCTAACAAAGAACTTAAATCCCCGAAAAGAAAAGTAGTTTTCCCGACCCAAAATGGAGGTAGCCCACCTAACTGTGTACAAATGAAAATATTTAAATATAAGAAACTCCGGAGTAGTTCCCCAAGAGGAAAGATCATCAATGAAGAATCTACGCGATCCCTAGGTATATGCAGCCTAAAGGGCACCAAAACCAACGATAAAAAATAAATGTGGAGTGGCATCCCAGGAAAAGCAGAGGGAAAATTAATTTTGGAGACCATTCCAATGGGGGATTACGATCCCAGAGGAAATCCGTCCCAGGAAAACCAGTACACACCCAATTAATGTCGAACCGTAATAATTTTCAAAATCCCAGAATTCCGGAATAGTCCGCCATTTCTCGGTTGAGAAAACTGAGAAAACAAGCCGGAATAACCAATACCCCACTGGCTCCAATAAAAGGCAATCCTCAGTGATGAATACCTGCAGCCAATAGTAAACATGTATAAAGCGCCAAATATGGGAAATCTCACTCCACAAAAGCCATTTTTGTGGATGAGGATAATATTGAGCCGACCCAAACAAATATCACCAATATATTAACTTCTACCAGCAACAACAATAATAACAACCACAGAGGTGCCACCACCCGTGACAAACCGTACAACCAAAACTCTTGCATGGACGTGAAATAATGAAAGAGTCCCACCTATGCCAAAGTATAGACAGATTTTGTTGTTCCACACCACCGGCTGCCTCCACGTTCGCTGCCAAGAAACTTTGAAGGAAACCTCGCAATCCCCCCACATAATGGAATACATCTACAAGAAAATGGAACATAACAAGTTCATCGAAGACCCCATAAAAACATGACAGGCCCACAAAGCCGAGAGAAGCCGAGAAAAACTTCGTCCATATTTCTTAAAATCTCAACGTTTCGTCACTCGACCCATACTCTCTAAAAAAAAATAAAACAATTTTCATGACTCCTAACACACAAGGTTAAGTTATTTGTTTGGGTCTGAGCTTATATCAACATTAGTTTAAGGTATCTAAGATGTATGATTTCAGCTGCATAACAGACTCGGAATTGAGGTTGTACGCAAAATTTTATTTGGATGGATTAAACTTCAATTGCATTCAGTGGCTAGACCGTCCGCAACGAAATGAAGAAAATGATTAAATTTAAACAACAGGTAGGCTGTGTCCCCTTTTACGTCATTGATAAGATTCAAAATCAAACTTAGATTATCGAAAGCTATCACAAAGTTTCAATAATCAATATGAAAAAATAAATAAATTACTAATTACATTTGAGAATTTACAAATTACTCCGTACTAAAAAAAATTACCATCTAAATTCATAACAATTAAAAAGATAAAATATTTATTATAGTAAGACATACCATCAAATATATCAATTTAAAAATTTTATTTATTATCTATCTAACCAATGATCATATTTATCTAACCAATGATCATATTTATTAATTTATCTTCATTAATAGTAAAATATATGTAATTGTAATTTATCTTCATTAATAGTAAAATATATGTAATTGTAATTAGTATGTTTGTTAATTATTTGAAGAAGTGTCTATTTTAAATAAGGTTTTAGAATTTTAATTTAATTATCTAAAATTATTATTTTTTTTTTTTTTTGCTCGTTTAGACTAATCCTAATCTTCCCATTTTTTTCTCCTTCCATTCCACCCATGGGTTTCGAACCGGTGACCTTACAACGGAGTGCCTTAACAAAGGCACCCCATCACCGACTATTCTACACCACATGGGCAATTATCTAAAATTATTAAGTGGACAGTAAGGATTTAATTTCTATGAAATATTCTATAATAATCATTATAATATACATAAAACTAAGGTCAAGATTATCTTTAAAATAGTTATGCTATTTTTCTCTTTTTAATTAAACTGATTAATTAAAAAAATTCACATATAAAAAAAGTCATATGTTTTTTGGGCATATGTTATTGGAAAATTTAAAAAAAATCATAAAATTGTCGTAATGGTCTTTTGGGCATATGTTATTGGCAATTTATTGTATTAGGCCATGGTATTGTAACAAAGACTATTTAAAAATATTATAATTTGATACTTATTAGTCCCTACCCAAGCAAGATTCTAGGAATCTATTTTGTCTCTTGACCACTATTAATTTAGTCAAATATTTAAGACCAAAAGCAACATTGGTATATAAGACCAAGAGAAACATTGAAGGAAAGATTGAAAGGCATAAAGCAAGACTAGTTGTCAAATGATACAAGCAACAACATTGAAGAAATTATGCAGAGACATTTGCGTCAGTCGTGAGGATGGATGCAGTGCATACAATGTTGTAAATTACGACACAACATAAATGGAAAGTGTATCAAATGGATATAAAATCATTGTTTTTGAATGAAGTGCTGAAAGAGGAGGTATATGTTGCATAACCACCTGGTTATGAGGTAGAAGGCCAAGAAGACAAGGTGTATAGGTTGGGGAAATCTCTTTATGGGTTGAAGCAAACATTGTGTGCATGGTATAGTAGGATAGATGCTTACTTGATGGACAAAAGTTTTGAAAAATGTGATGGTGAACCTACTCTCTACATCAATTTAGAGAGTGACGGTATCCTTTTTATTGTCGTTCTATATTTAGATGATTTGATTTTTATAGGGAGTGATGATTTCCTCATTGTTGATTTCAAAGAAATCATGAAAGTGACTTTAAATTGACTCAGTTGGGGTTGTTAAGGTATTTTTTGGGCACAAAAATGAAGCAAACATAAACTAATATTTTTATTTCCCACTTGAAAAGTATGTAGTAGACATTTAGAGACGTTTAATATGCAGAACAACAAGCCGCACCAACTCCAACTATCATGGGGTTGAAGTTGAGCAAAGAAGATTGCGGAAACAATGTCAATCCGACATTATACAAAAGTATGGTGGGAAGCTTAATGTATTTGACCACAATTAGGCCTCATATAATGAATGCAGTATGGTGTCAAGGTTCATGGAGATGCCCAAGAAGACACATTGGCAAGAATCCAAAAGTATTTTAAGGTATGTCAATGGGACAAAGGAAAATGGTATTTTATACACTGCTACAAATGATTTTAGGTTGGTTGGTTACATTGATAGTGACTGGGCAGGAAGTGTTGATGATAGAAAGAGCACGTCAGGATATGATTTTCATTTAGGTTTGGGATCCATCTCATGGGCTTCCAAGAAGCAGCCGATAGTGTCATTGTCAATAACAAGAGTTGAATATGTCACCACAACAGCAGCAACGTGTCAAGCAGTTTGGATGAGAAGAATGTTGAGGGATTTATGCCATGAACAAGAGGGAACAACAACTATTTTCTATGACAGCAATTCTGCATTTACATTATCAAAGACTTTTGTTTTTCACAAGAGGACCAAGCACATTGACACTAAATATCATTTCATTAGAGAATTGATTAACAAGGTGAAATTGTGTTGCAGCATAGCAGGACACAAGAAAAATTTGCAGACATATTCATAAATCCATTGGCACGTGAAAATTTTGTTTATCTCAGATATTGTTTGAGAATTCTCAATGGCGGCAGTTGCGATTAAGAGGGAGTGCTAGAAATTAATCCCAACCACCGCGTTAAATATACTGATAGCAATCTCACTTGTGATACACGTATAAATAAACCAAGTAGATATTTTGTATTTTGCGGATTTAGTTTGCACGCTAAAGGACATGTCTTAAATTAAGTTCTCAATAGGAATACAAATTCCCCATTTGACAACACATCAGATAATTAAATTCAAATGTACATTTAATGCAAAGTAGGTCATACCTGTGATACATGTATAAATCAACCAAGTAGACATTTTGTATGATGTGGATTTAGTTTGCATGCTAAAGGACATGGCTTAAATGAAGTTCTGGGCAGGAGTACAAATTCTTCATTAGGAAACATATCAAATAATTAAATTCAAATGGACATTTAATGCAAAGTAGGTAAAAACGTATGGAAACACATTAATTCCGCAACTACTATATGTATTTCGAAAAATAGATTTTTCTTTTGTACAATCGCCCATGCTATGTCTTAATATTTTGACTCTGTCATGAATTAATGTATTAGAAATGTATGTTTTGAAAAGGAAGCACGTATAATTCTTTTGTAATGTGGCAGATGGAAGTCTAAGAGGTCGAGAGGAGAAAATTTTGGAGCAATTTGTGTTGGGCGCTTAAAAACAACTTAGTTGCAAGTTTTATAAAGAGTTACTCAGCAACTCCTAAAAATTGGCGTCTTGAAATCTCAATAAAAACTCGTGTTTTACTTGGTAAAGGAACCGCAGCCTCCATATGAATGAGTTTAATGTATTAGAAAGTAAAAACTCGTGTACTTAAAAACTAGTGTTTTACTTAGTAAAGGAACTAACAACCTCCATATGAATATATTTCATGTATTAAAAGTTATAATCCAAAATTTTATTATGTTCCTCCTACTTACTCTGTTTTATTATAATCCAAAATTTTATTATATTGCTCCCACTTACTCTGTTTTATGTTTTGCTTAGATTTATTTGAGTTTTTAGTTGTTGAAATCAACTCTTCGCTTTAATCTCAAGAAATGACACTCTCATTTTCTTTGAGCAAGGGGTGAGTTTGAAATGGAATCAACAAACTGCTCTCCATTACATGAGTGCTAAAAATGCGGCAAAGAAAATGCCCGTGATTCGTATGAGAGAGGGTTCAATATTTATACCGCTCATTACGTTTCTCAATCTGATAATGGAAACAACAAACTCTTTCAATTACGGGCTATCAAAAACGCTGAAATTCTAATGGAACCCATTACGTGTTCTCAAGAGACGGGAGAGGAAACCCAATTTACTTTATAGAGGTGAGAAATTATATTCTATATTTTCATATTTCTAACTACAAATCTCTTGACACTTTATTATTGGCCGGTATAAATCTCTTAACTACTTGTTATCAAGAGATCAAATTTCAAAAAAAAAAAAAAATAGAATGTAAAATAAGTCAAAATATTTTTTTAATGCTTTAAAATCGTTATTAAAATACGTTCATAGTGTTCCATAGTGATTTTTTATCTTTTTCTATCTTTTTTAAAATATGGTGGGAAAAGAGAGAATGAAAAAAGCTCTGCATAGTGGAGATTTGCTCCATCCAATGGCTTAAAGATGGAATGTCAAGAGAGCAGCCACCCTGAGCCCAATCGATATTCACTTAAGAGTCCCAGAAAATGATTATCTCGTCCACCACTAGCCATAAAACACATCTTAGGACTCCCCATAGGGCAAGCACCTCAGCTCGCAAGTTAGTACCGGAACCTCTAGACTAACAAAAGCGATAATGATGTGTAGGAAATAGGGAGATGGAAGCTCCACACCCACTAACACCCCCCTTAGAGGCTCTATCAAAGAAACATCCTAGAAAACTATGTCCAATATCTTTGAAATTACTATCACTCATTTTTCTACGCGGAGAGAGAGGTCCAATCTCCAATAAATACTCAACAGTTTTGAGGGAAGTTTTCCTCAGATTTGGGGCAACGCTATCAAAGATGCATGCATTCCAACTTTTCCAGATCGCCCAAAAGAAATAAAGAGGTGTAGCCCAATATAATTTTTTGTGTGTGGCCCCAAATTGCAAACATGAAAGGATAGAGGTTATATCCACAACGTTGTTAATATTAAGCAAAGAAGTGATCTCCTCCCAAACATCAAGGGCCCAGGGACATAGTAGGAAAAGATGTACAACATTCTCCTCCGTTGATCTACATAGTAGATAGACTCCAAGGCCCACGAAACCTTTTTTGGTAATATTTTCCCACATAAGAATATGGTTGTGGGCAACAAACCAAGTGAGACATTTCAACTTCTTCGAAATCTTCCATTTCCACATTCGGGCAGTAAAAGGAGCATGGATCAAGCACATGCTTGTCAGTGATGTAATAATCAGCTTCCTTCGCTGAATTTTCCTCGCTCTTAGTTATACTGCCCTAATTGATCTGGTCCTCTTTGTCATAAAAAACCATACATGCTTGTATAAGGTTGGTGCAGAAGGAATCCCATTCATAGTGAAATTCCGGGAGTAAATCCAACTCTGTTGCTTGACTCCAATAAGTAGAGGGGAAAACTCATTATGCATATCCCTAATGTGTGAGAGAGTTGTGATATTTTTGCTATGCAGATGTTGAATGATAGGAAAGGAGAGGGAATGAGTTCCATCCAAACCGACCATGTTGTCTAAGCCAATCAAAATTTTGTTTCCCCTTCCAACTGCCCATCTAAGGTTGTTGCAAAGCCAAGGTCGGACTTTCATCATGTTGTGCCAAATATAGGAGGTCGAACTCTTCCTAGGGGCACCAACTCTTACCCAACCCTCCAATATTGTGTTATTCAAATATTTTTCACGAATTATGTTTTTCAAGATTCCACTACCCACCAGGGCCCTCCATAGGTTAGTTGTGAGCAAATCACAATTGAAGGCATATGTTTCCTTGATGCCCCAACCACCATATTCATGTGGTTTACAGATGTAGGCCAATGAGGACAGGTGAAATTTCTTCTTGTCTCCAATGTCTGAGCAAATGAAGTTAGTTATGAATGAGTTGATTCTATGAATGATAGCCATGGGGAGAAAGAATAAATGCATCCAGTAGACTGATATACCCTAAAGAACTGCCTTAGTCATGATCATTCTCCTACCCAAGGAGAGCCACTTGTTTTCTCACTAGGATAATTTTCTTTCAAATTTATCCAAAATCCAATTCTAGTCCCATCTTTTGTATTTACAAGGCTTCACGAAAAAACCAAGTATTTGAACCCTTCTGCAAGGGTTTAACATTAATTCCAAACAGATCATCAATTCTTTTGATCTTTGGATCCTCCACTTGTCTAGAAATCAACTCCAATTTATCTTTATTAATGTACAATTTAGAGGCTCTTCCAAACTTGTCAAGTATATGTGAAAATAAGAGCCATTCAGCCAAATTGAGCCTTGATATGGTATTTTCCATGATCTATTAACTTGATATTGTTTGCATAATGATCTCGTTAAGCAGGTTCTACAAGAAGCAAATGAGCATTACTTGCAATCGGAATATGGCACTCACATAATTTTTTTTTCAAGAGAAGCATTCACATAATTACTAACCACTTTTCTTTCATTTTAATAGATATGGGTATTATTTTTTATGATCATGGTATTGTATTGTAGTGTAATAATGTTTACAACAAAAAAATTCAGGAGAAAAGGCTAGATATCGAAACTACTGGAATGAAGATCACTACGGTTCAATTATTCATCACACCTCTCCTAATTTGCAATAAGCATTGCGTTATGACTTACATGTAATGCCTGATAGTTCTCTTTTCTTTTTTGCAATGGTTTCTTTTTGTGAAAAGTTGTTGAGCATGAATCCAAGTTTGATGCACCTTGAGGTTGAGAGTGTAAAATTTCTAAGTTCCAGAGGTTCTCCATGCAACATATCTACAGAGAACTTAATATGAGGGCGGATAATCTGTCCAAGATGGGGCTGAAACAACCTTTTGGTAACATATCGGTCATTCACTTTTGGGCTAGCAGGAAGCTGGCATCTTTCACTTATCCCTTATAGTTACCCGTAATGCATGCTCTTCGATGCTCTCTGCCCTTGTTGGTGGTAGTTTTCATGACTTTTTTCGTGACCTTTACTTGTGACTTTTTTTGGAGGCTGCAGCAGATTCCTGGTCTGATACAAGCGAGCCTAATCCATATCAAGCGAGCCTATTGTTTTCTTTTTCAAGCGTGCTAGTATTCTTATGTTGTCGTTGTGCATTCTGCTCTTGGCTTATCTTCTCAAGGCACCTGGTTTTACACTGACCTATATCTCCATGCATGGCTGGACATTTGGTATCTGTTTTGGTTTGTTATGGATGTCAGGATGGATGAACTCCATCTTGCTGGCCTTTCTATTTCATTTTGTCTCATCCTGCATCAAAAGCCATTTTTAACTCTAGATCCTCTCTTATGTAATGGTTTTTTCATGTGGAATATGTTGTATAAGTTTTTCCCTGTATGTGCCATGGGGCTACACTTGGTGCACATCCTATTAACTGGGTAATTTATATATGGCATACGGACTGGTTTCTATAATATAATATAAAACAACGTTTTTTCTCTTGTGAAAAAAAAAACATACACACAGATTTCAAATGTTTGACATTGAAACTCCAACAATTTTATATTTGCTTTTGATGATACAGATATAGTCCAGCACAAAGCATCCAGAGATTGAGATGGAAACTTGGGCCAGTATTTCCATATGAAGTTGAACAGAACCTCAGCCATTCTGAAAAGGAATCTCAACCAATCTGAAAAGGATTGGAGAAAATGATTCCTCAATTATTTTTACTAAAAATATATAATTTATTCATTCGTAAAGCCACAGAAAATATATCATTACTCACAATCGTAAAAAAATTATATAATTTATTCATTCGTAAAGCGACAGAAAATATATCACTACTCACAATCGTAAATCGACAGATTAATAGGCGTCATTTGAAGCAGGCGAGCGTTTCACCAAATCCCCATTATTATACCAGTACTGCAATACCCTTCAGTCGTCTCATTAACGGAAGTATTATATTGAAGTCGCTTAGTAATTGAGCAGGTCCAACAAATTTACGTGGAAATCAATTTAAAGAAAAATATCCAAAACTAAGCAGCTATTGAAACATGAAAATACCCATTGAAAATGGGCCCTAGAGATCCTACGAGCGTTTCACCAAATCCCCAATATAATACCACTGCAATACTCTTCCGTCGTCTCATTAACCGAAGTATTATATTTTTAATTGCGACTGTCACTATTGAAATAACTGCGTATTTGAGCAAGCCCAATAAATTTACGTGAAAATCAATTTAAAGCAAAATATCCAAATTTGAGCTGCTATCGAAACATGAAAATACTCAAATACCGCTCATTGATGGCAAAAGGTGCGGCAAATGGACATCTCATTGTGGTAATCTCTCAAAGTTTCAAACCAAAAAATGACATCACAGGTTTATTTTAATATATTTATTTCATTTTAATATATTTATTTCATATACCATTAAAGTTTCATGAAAATTCTTTTTAATTGACTTTTTAATATAATATTAAAGATTTTTTTTTTTCGAAGGTTATTTTTCAAATAAAGGGTTTGAAAAATATTTTAATGGTGATAAATAATTATTATTTTTTTTAATTGAGATTGATAAGATGCTTGGGTTTTTTGAAAAATATAATAATTCTATTTTATTGTATTTATTATGTATGAGTCATTTTATTTTATGTCAGTTATTTATATATAGATGTAAATAAAATTGATTTTTTTATCTTTTTATTAAAATTATACCAGTCTAGTAATTAATATATTGATCGATCTAAATAAATAAGGGTATTTTCTAATTATAACTTTTATAAAAAGAAATAATAATATGGCCGGCTTTATTTGAATATTATTTATGTATTGATTTTGATAAAATGTGTTAATAATATGTGGTTTACTTTATAATTTTTATTGGCGATTTTGACACTTGGCCCAATTAAGATTTTGGGATTTTTTTTAAGAAGCTTTCAAATTATAGATATAATAAATTAAAGTTATAAATATAATAAACTAAAGTTTTTAAAAATATAGTAAATTGAATTTTTGAAAAAAATGCAATATCGCTTTGCAGGATTAGGCTTTATAAATATTAAAGATAATGGAGAAACTTAATTAGAGAGAGTTGGTTCATCAGAACCTTAGATTAGGAGTTTGTTCCTACCTTCTAGGTATTGGTTCTAACTTAATTAGAGAGAGTTGGTTTATCAAAACCTTAGATTAGGAGTTTGTTCCTACCTTCTAGGTATTGGTTCTAACTTCCGTATTTGCATATAACCTATATATTGTTTGATCTCTAATGAGAATGTAGAGCGACCTGCGGACACAGTCTCCCCTGGTATAGTCTCTCAGAGTAGAGGTAACCAGTAATCTTTTCATTAATTTAATCTGTCATATTTTATCATAGTATTAGAGCGCAAGGGTCGAATCAAAGCCATAGTGCTTTTGATCCCTGTGAGTCTCTAGGCAGTAGAAGAGAAGCCCCTAATGACTTGAGGGTAGCCTGGGTGAAGCTAAGTGAAGTTTTTTTTCTTCTTCTTGGGAAAATCTGATCAACGCATTCCTTTTTTGCACAGACTCACTAATCGGTGCAGATCCGTGATAGATAAAGGTGTTGATCCTCAAAATCAGTGTGGAATTGATCAGAGAAACCGTGTCGATTAGTGATGACACTTACGAGTTTTTGTCTAGCACGATTAGCACAACTTATGCATGAATGAGGCGCGTTGATTGAAAGGAGAGCTTGAGAGATCGTGTTGAAGGAGTCAGTGTGCTCGGATTGAAGGAGCTAGAGAGTTCGTGTTTTTGGAGCGTGGTTGAGCCAAAGAGATCATGCTGTGGAGTGTCGTGGAGCTAGAGATCTCGTGATGCGGATCACCAATTTAAGCCTAAGAGCTTCTGCCTCTGGAGCCAGAGAGCTCGTGCATCCAAATCCAGTGAGATTGTGTCAGTGGAGCTGGAGAGCCATGGCATCAGAGGAAGTAGCAGATCACTAGTAAAGCATGAGGATCGTTGTAAGTGTGATATATGACAAAGTGAGCCTGTGGTGCATTATACAGAGCAGCCTGCCAGAGTGGTCAAATATCAGGTAGTTATATTTATTGACATTGTTTATTTTGGATCTGGGGTAGATCCATTTGTAGATTTGGTTTTTTGTCAATTGTTGGAAGTCATTTTTTTTAGTGTCAAAATGAACAATCTGATGGAAGTATACTTGAAAGAGAACAATAAGCTCGATGGTTCCAATTATTCTAATTGGAAATTCAAGTTACAGACTATGCTAGAAGGGCATAGTGCATGTGGGATCGTGAATGGAGATGAGGTGAAACCTAAAATTGCAGCAAGTGCAATAGTTGCGATAGTACAGGAGTGGGAGAAGAGGGAGAACAAGGTGAAAATGATTTTGAAGATGGCAATCAAAGACTGCATCATCCTTCACATTAGAGATTGCAAGTCTACGAATGAAATATGGACAACTCTCAGAGATCTGTACGAAATCAGAAATTCAAATTGCCTATTATTCCTACAAAGCAAGATTCTCTCCATCAAGATGGAGGAGAATGAGACAGTAGTTGCGTTCATCTCACACATAAAGGACCTTAAAGACAAGCTTGGCGACATTGGAGAGGTTATAAGTAATATCGATCTGGTAACAATTACTATGAATGGTATGACTGATGACTACCAGATGTTTATAGCAGGCTTGAATGTGATAGAGAAAGCCCCCAAATTCGAATAATTGATAAGGATTCTCATGCAAAAGGAGGAAAGGCGGATGACACTTAAACCCCAGAATTCAGATCTAGCGTTAATGTCGAAGAAGAAGCCCTTCAGAGGGAAATAAAATGAAGGTTAGAGAAGTGGAGGTACAACATAGAAAAGGTTGAATCCATCTCAAGGTATGTCACCAAATAGGAATGAGCCACCAATAAAATGTTTCTATTGTGGAAACATTGGCCATATAGCTAAACATTGTCAAAAGAAGAATTTTGATGTAGGTCAGCAGAGATACAAGAGACATGCAAGTCACTTTGCAGATGATGACCATAACCACGATCTCAGACAGTTTAAGGCTGACTCCGATGAGAAGGATGAAGCAGATACGTGGTATGTGGATTCAGGTGCGTCCATCCATATGACAGGTAACAGATAGTGGATTGAAGACTTCAAAGAAACAAGCACTGGAGAAAAAATATACCTTGGCGACGACATGGGGTGCCCAATTAAAGGACATGGTAATGTTCCTATAATTCTGCGTGCTGGAAATATTAGGCACATTCAGAACGTGATGTATGTACCCGTAATTAATTAGAATCTGATTTCTGTTTCAATGATAACAGATTAGAACCTTAAGGTAGAATTTTATAAATCATATTGTGTTGATAAAGATTTCCTGGATAGTATGAAGACCATTGCAACAGGGATTCATGTGGGTTGTCTCTACAAGATGAATGTGAGAAGTGTGCCACATCAAGCGTTGACATCATCAGGTATGACACTAGAAGATTTATGGCATAAGAGATTTGGCCATATTAATTTCAATTATTTTTTGTTTCTTCAGAAAAGATGTATGGTCATTGGTCTTCCTAATTTAAATCATAGTCATGTTGAATGTGAAGCGTGTGATCTTGGGAAGATGCATAGAGATGAGTTTCATGTTAATGTAAATATAAAATAGAGAGATATACTAGAGTTAGTCCACACTGATTTATGTGGGCCAATGTAATCAAGATCATTGGGAGGTGCTTATTATTTCCTATTATCTATTGATGAATATACTATATTTATGTGGGTATATTTTCTCAGAAAAAGAGTCATACTTTTGAACATTTCAAGCAGTTCAGAAGTATGATTGAGAAGCATATAGGTAAATACATCAAGATTCTCCACTTGGATCAAGGGGGAGAGTACAGGAAGGCTGAATTCAACAAATATTGCAAAGACCATGGAATATTGCAGTAGTTTACAGTACCCCACACTCCTCAGCAGAACGAGGTTGCAAAAAGGAGAAAAAGAAACCTCGTGGAGTGTGTTTGCAGTATGCTGAAAGGTAAGTGATCCAGGTAGATCGAACAGGTCTAAGAACAAGTGGCTTAAGAACATAGGCTCAAAAATAAAAGTGTCTAGAATGTGGAAAAATTAATTTCAAGTTGAAGATCTCATCTATCTGATTCCAACAAAGCAGACGACACTCAATTCTGAGTCTATCTGGAGGAGTTAGGAGCAGAAAAAATTTGAGGGTTGACTCGGTGATGCGGTAGCTTAAGGAGGAAACAATTTTTCAGAAACCCGACCATCATATTCTGGCCAAATCCGGCCAGATTCTGGGCGAAATTGTGGGACGGTTAAATTGACTCCTTCAGTCAATTTTCGGTTTTTTTTAAATGGTCAGTTGGTTCTAAAAATTAGAAAAAATATGTAATTTTGGATGGCAAGTCATGACCCTCGCCCTCCCATCCACCGAACTTAACAAAAAAATATATTGAAATGGGGCTAGTGGCCATGACCCGGCTGGACCCCTCGCTCACTTTACCGACACCATTAAATTATGGGTCGACGGTCATAACCCTGCTAGACCCCGCTCGTATATTATGGGAACCGCCACCATAAAAGGGTGGGGCCAACGGTACACCCCGCGACCCCAACTCACATGCCTCTCATTATAACAAGGCCGACAGAAGTGGTGGGGCAGGCCCAGCCCCCCACACTTTTCCTTAAACTGATACGTCAAATTTTTTTTAATGGGAAATGCGGTTTAATACAAAAAAAATTTCAACTTAAAGAAAGAGGGGGCAGGGTTTGACCACCCCATCCCCTCCCTTCCATTAAGGATCTCTAACCATTCGGCCAATGGGCTCCTTGGGGAATCCACCCAACACTTCATTATAAAAACTCTGCATTTCATAAGTGCGCCTAGGTAGCTAGGAGCGGGCATGGAAATCGAGACAGTGGAACCAGGAGCATTGTGCAGGAGGGGTGGTGGAACCATGATCTGAGCCATTTTCCAAAGGGTCCAAATTTTTACTTTGTCAGATTCACGCAAATTTTATATGGATTCTGCACTTCTCAATGCCACGAATCCAACGTTGTTGTCCATTTCTTCATCATAGGTCTTAAATTTTTTAGCACTTTCAACTATGGAGGTATAAGGGTGTAATTTCTCATTTTATACTTGTACTTTCATTTTTTGCCACTTAATGAAAGAGGGCCTCCCCACTATTTGAGCAGGGCCCTGAGATGTAGTCCCTCCTAGACCAAATCCGATATGAATTCTTTGTCTTCTTGCATGATGTTAATTGCTTCTCTCTTCTTATTTTTATGACTTTAAAGTTTCTTGTTTAAGCTGCAATTTTCACATGTAATTTTTTAACACATCTCAAGCGAAATATTTTAGATCAAGTGGTATTAGAGAAGGTTTTTGTAGATGTGAATTACATGTTTGTATGTTAACTAGAAACAGGCTACGAAGAGGCTAAGGGACACTAGAGTATTTTGATCCCGAAGCGGGACGTGCACACCAAAGAAGGAACATGGATGACGATGTTCAAAATGAGCAAGAGCTCAACTTCCGCAAGACCTTCTACACCATGGCAGATCGGGTCGATAATTTTTTCTCTAGACTTGAGAGACTAGAGAAAGTAGGGGAGAATTCTTCAAAAGGACAAGGTTTAGGGCATGGAGATAACGGAGGAGGTCCACCTCCTTCTCCTCCAGCAAGTGAAAGTTCTTCCTCCTCTTCTCACCATCATCATAGGAATTCAGGAAATGCATCTAATGAACCTTTCTTTAAGTTAGCTATAAAATTTGATCTACCCATGTATAATGGTGAAAATAATGCAAAGAAAATTAACAATTGGATTAGGCAGCTTGAACTCTACTGCAGGATTCAACAAATTGTGGAGGATGAGGCAAAGATCTAGTTGGCTTCTCTTCTATTCAATGGCACAATTCTCATCTGGTGGGAGAGAAAACTTCAAGGAAGCAGTGATTTGGGTAGCCTTCTTTCCTCATGGTCAAATTTTATTGTTGCACTTAAAGATCATTCTATCCCTTCGGTTATAAGAAAAAATCATTAATGGAGTATAAGTACCTAAGGCAAGGTAAAGGACAAAATGTGCAAAGGTTTATCGAGGAATTTAGAAAACAAGCACTAAGTTTGGGCATTTCATTAGATTCACTTGAAGTTGTAACTAAGTACATTGGGTCATTAAATAGTTACATTAAGATATTCATTGTTAATGTTTGAACCTACTATCATTGACTCGGCCAGCATAAAGGCCATTCATCTTGAAAACATGGGCATAAATGATAAGGATGATCATTCAAAGAAACCACCTTTCAAACCTTCAAATGGAAAATTCAAAGGGAAAGGAAAGGGAAAGGAAAATAAGATGGCATCGATGAATAAGGATGAAGGAGAAAAGCCTTACTGTTATTACAGAAAAAAAGGAAGGTCATGACGATGATCATTATTGGAAGTTGTACCCGAAAAGAAGCCAAAGAGATATGGAGGAAAGGGTAAGAAAAAGACGGTGGAAACCACGCAGCAAGACCTTGGATCCAACTCTGGCGATGAGGCATTGATCAAAACAACAGGCACAAAAGCTACTCATTCTCTTCATGTTAATTCTGAATTGCATGAAAGCATTAGTTCAAAAAATGATCCTTTTCCTAATGAATGAAATAGAATTGAGTTGTTTCATATTACAGTTGTCATAAATCATACAAAAGTAGAAACTCTATTTGATTCAGGCTCTCAATCAAATTCAATCTCATAATCCTTGGTTAAAAAGTTAGGCTTGGAAGTTAAGCCTCATCCGAAACCTTATACGCTTGGATGGATACATGACAAATTAAAACTAAATGTAACCAAGCAATGTAAGGTTAAATTTTTAATTGTTTCTAAACTGGTGGAAGAAGTAGAACTGGATGTCATACCATTGGATATCTGTGGTATTGTGTTAGGGATTCCCTATCTTTACGACAGGAAAGCGGTTTTCTTTTGATATGAAAATAAATAACAAATTAGAAAATATGGGGTAGAGTATATTGTAAGATCTCGTCAAACCAAGGTCAGTGCCAGTCTTGTAAGTGTAGGAGAGATGAAGAGATTGGTGAATTCTAGCAAGGGGTGTTTGCTCACGGTTGTGAGAGAAAAATATGTAGAAATATATGATGCTTTCTGAGGATGTGATCTGGCTCATAAATAGGAATTATGCGATTTTATTTCTAACTATGATGTGTTGTTTCAGGAACCCAGAGGATTGCCTCCGAAACGATAGATCCAACACGAGATCCATTTGTAGCATGATGCTCCATTTCCAAATATTGGTATGTACAAGATGCCATATATCGAGATGGAGGAGATAAAAAATTAGGTACAGGAATTGTTGAACGAAGGGTTCATTTGGCCAAGTACTTGTCCTTGCGGCTTGTCAATTGTGTTAGTACCCAAGAAATATGACACATGGAGGATGTGCGTGGATTATCAGGCACTAAACAAAATCACTGTGAAAAATCGATACCCTCTCCCTTGCATTGATGATTTGTTAGATCAATTAAAGAATGCTATCTATTTCACCAAATTGGATTTGCGTAGTGGTTATCACCAAGTCAGAATTGCAGATCAAGAAGTGTGGAAAACCACCTTCAAGACCAAACATGGATTGTTGGAATGGATGATGATGCCATTTGGATTGTGCAACGCTCCGACCACATCCATGAGGTTCATGAATGATATTTTTAGGCCTTTCATTGATGAATTTGTCCTTGTGTATTTAGATGATATTATTGTCTTTAGTAGGACTTGGGATGAACATGTGTGCCATGTAAATAAAGTTCTTGTTGTATTAAAGAGGGAAGAATTGTATGTAAAATTGTCAAAGTGTGAGTTCGGGAAAACCTCTTTGGTTTACCTTGGTCATATTGTCGGTAATGGTCAATTGAAAATAAACCTTTCCAAAGCTGAGGTGATTGTAAAATGGCCTAAGCCTACCAATGTAACAAAGGCCTGTAGTTTTCTAGGTGGATTATAGTACTAAAGGAGGTTCATTGCCAACTTCTCCATTATTGCATCACCCTTACACGCACTGACAAGTATCAAACAAGACTTTCAGTGGGGAGGAAAGTAGTAGAAGTCCTTCGAAGCACTGAAAGAGAAAATCAGCACCGCACCAGTCCTGGCTTTACCTGATCTCCAGCAGCATTTTGGGATTGAAACCGATGCTAGTGGGTATGCCATGGGAGATGTACTATTGCAGAAGAAGAAGTCGATATGCTACCATTCAGAGAGGTTCTCCCAGACTTTCATCAATTACCATACTTACGACAAGGAACTGTATGCCTTGGTCCAAAGTGTGAAGAAGTTGAAACACTACCTAATCAGCAAGAAGACCATCATCCATACGGATCACCAGCCCTTGCAATGCCTTCAGTCACAGAACAAGCTACAACAGTCTCGTCATTTCAGGTCGATGGGGTTTCTATAGCAGTTTCATCTGGTAATAAAGTATAAGAAGGGCACTAATAACAAAGTAGCAGATATGCTCTCTCGCCCTCCTATTGTTGCTTCTATTATTTTTCATAATGCTTAGTTGTATTTTGAAAGTTATGCTGAATAATACGCTAATGATGATGACTTTACAAAAATATATGCAAAAATAACTCATGGTTCATAGGTGGACAACTATCATTTGTAGGGGAAGCTGTTGTATCACCTTGGCAAATTATGTATACCCAGTGCAGAAAGGGTACATGTAATTCGAGAGGTGCATACCTCTCTTGTGTCCGGTCACTTTGGTCATTTGAAAAGGTTTTTCTTTTGGCCCCATATGAAAAACATTGTAACCCATTTTGTAAAGGGATGTGTGATGTGTTATGTTTCAAAGCCCTCTAATAGAAAACTTGAGCTCTATACATCACTCCCTATTCCGGGTCGTCCATGGGAAAGTGTTTCGATGGACTTTGTAAGAGGTTTTCCTATATCTAGAAAGGGTCACGACTATTTGTATGTTGTCATAGACCTCTTTAGTAAAATGTGCATATTAATGCCTTGTAAAAATCATATCACTGGTGAGTAGACTACTTATCTTTTCTTTCAGTATGTTTGGGTCCACTTTGGGTTGTCCACATTGATTGTGTCAGATTGAGACTCTCGTTTCCTTGGAGAGTTTTGGACAAGCTTGTGGTGTATGATGGACACCAAGTTGAAGAGAAGTACGACTTTCCATCCACAAACCGAGGGACAAACAGAGGTCATCAACCGTACCGTGGTACACTTGTTACAGGGCTATTGTAGCAAACATCCCAAGTTGTGGGATGAGCATCTTACATATGTGCAGTACACCTACAACCGAGCAGTGTATTCCTCTATGCAGTGTTCACCATTTGAGACATGATTTGGTTACTTACCAAAGGAACCTTTTGACATGATCTATGGAAGGGATGAAGACGCCAGTGGACGTTATGACATGGAAAAATCACAACGGTTCATCCAACAGATACAGACCATTCACCAAGGACTGCAAGAGAAGTTGGAAAATATTTCGGCTCGATATAAGGCCCGACATGATAAGCACCAAGTCGACCATCAATTGCAAGTTGGTGACAAGGTGTGTTTCTATATCAGGAATTATTGAATGAAGGGGGAAGGAAAGAAATTGCAACCCATCCAGTATGGTCCATTTACCATATTGGAGAAGATTGGGAATAATTCTTTTCGATTCGATTTTCTTGTTTACATGTAGATGTACTAAGTCGCGAATGTCGAGAATCTGAAGCTTTATGAACCACCATTGATTATGGACACCGAGGAGGTAGGATTAGTTCCTACATTGGATGGCTTTGCACTAGAGTATCTTGATGAATTTCCAGAGGAAATCATTCTCTATCGAAGAACTAGGACTTTGCGACGGGGAGATGTGGAATATCTCCGTGTTGGTTTCAAAGGGATGCACCCAAGTAAAGCTAAATGCCTTGAAAAGAAAAAGGTGAGGTAACAATTCCCTCACTTGCATGTTGATTGATAAGGCTCTTGGGGCCCAAAAGCTCTTTAGTGGGGAGGAATGATCTAGGTGGATCGAACAGGTCCAAGAACAAGTGGCTTAAGTACAAAGGCTCAAAAATAAAAGTGTCTGGAATGTGGAAAACTTAATGTCAAGTTGAAGATATCGTCTTTTTGATTCCAACGACGCAGACGTCACTCAATTCCGAGTCTGTATGGAGGAGTTAGGAGTAGTCGAAGTTTGAGGGTTGACTTAGTGATGTGGCAACTTAAGGAGGCAACAATTTTGTAGAAACCCAACCACCGGATTCCGGCCAGATTCTGGGTGAAATTGTGGGACGGTTAAATTGACTCCTTTGGTCAATTTTTGGATTTTTTAAAATGGTGAGTTGGTTCTAAAAATTAAAAAATATATATAATTTTGAAGGGTGGGTCGTGACCCCCGCCCTCCCATCCACCGAACCTAAAAAAATATATATTGAAATGGGGCCAGTGGCCATGACCCCGCCAGACTCCTCACTCACTTTACGAGCACAAATTAAATTAGGGGTCGATGACCACGACCCCACCAGACCTTGCCCGTATATTATGGGAACCATCGCCATAAAAGGGTGGGGCCAACGATTCACCCCGCAACCCCAACCCACATGCCTCTCATTATAACAAGGCTGATCGAAATGGTGGGGCGAGCCTCCTAATGTGGGTCCGACCCCCCACACTTGTCCTTAAACTGATACGATGGAATTTTTTTAATGGTAAGTGTGGCTTAATACAAAAACAATTTCGACTTAAAAAAAGAGGGGTGGGGGTTTGACCACCTGAACCCTCCCTTCCATTACGAATCTCTAACCATTCGGCCAACGAGATCCTTGGGGAGTCTGCCCAACACTTCATTATAAAAACTTTTCATTTCATAAGTGCGCTCAGGTAGCCAGGAGCGGGCATGTAAATTGAGACAGTGGAACTGGGAGCATTGTGCAGGATGGGGGTAGAACCATGATCTGAGCCATTTTCTAGAGGGTCTATATTTTCACTTTGTCAGATTTAGGAAAATTTTATATGTATTTTTCACTTCTTGATACCATGAATCTAACGGTGATGTCCATTTCTTCATCAAAGGTCTTCAATTTTCGGGCACTTTCAACTATGGAGGTATAATGGTGTAATTTCTTATTTTATACTTGTAATTTCATTTATTTCCACTTAATGAAAGAGAGCATCCCCACTATTTGAGCAGGGCCCAGAGACGTAATCCCCCTTGGACGAACTCTGATATCAATTATGTGTCTTCTTGCAAGTTGTTAATTGCTTCTCTCTTCTTATGTTTATGCCTTTAAAGTTTCTTGTTTAAGTTGCAATTTTCACATGTAATTCTTTAACACATCTTAAGCGAAATATTTTGGATCAATACTTTTTGGTTTGATTTTATAAAAGTCTTGATCTGATTTTGCAAAGAATTGTTTTGGGTTTAAGGACTTTTCTTGGAGGTACTTTCTAAGGACTTTTCTTTGAGGCACATTATTTTCATACATTTGATCTGATTTTGCAAGGAAGTTTTTTGGGTTTAAAATTTTTTTTTGGAGGTACATTCAAAATTCCTTGGAGGTACATTCAAAAGACATTTCTTGGAGGTATGTGATACAGTTTTTTGGGCTTCATTTTTTTTAAAGTATGGATTTGGGCTTAATTTCGAAAGGACATTTTTTGGTTTTGGGTTGAAGTAAATCTTTTATAATGATTTTTTAAAATGAGTTTTTGTGTAACATTTTAAATGAAATTTTTTCATAGGACTTGGAAAGAAATATTTTGAACTTCGTTTCATTTTTATAAGACATTTTTTTCTTGAATTTTTTAAAGTAAGTGTTTTGGATTGGAGTATGTATTTTTTGCAAAATTTTTAAAATGAGCTTTTTTTAAATTCAATCTTTTGTGATGTTTTTTTTAATTGAGTTTTTGTCTGAATTTTTGAAGGAAATTTTTTGAACTCCATACTCTATTATCATGGGAAATTGAAGAAATTGTACTAGAAAATATGATCGAAAAAGAGACCTGAGGAATGTAGAGAAGAGACGAGACAATCTCACAAAAGAAAGATAGAAGCACTCTCATATATTGAAGGGGAAAATCAACCTCAACTAGAAGTTGAAACAAGTATGTAAATGTAAATATTATGATTTTGATATATTTAAAAATTTCTTAGTGTAAAATGTGAAGCTTAATTTTTATTTGATGAGCTAATTTGAGAAATATTTTGCAATGTAAACAGAGAGAGATATTCCTCAAAACATTGATGATGAGATACAAAATTTTGAAAGAGAAAGTGAAAGAGATATTGAACCAATGATTGAAGATGGTGAAAATGATGAAAGAAATTCAAGTGAAGAAATTGAATCACAAGGTATATATATATATATATATATATATATATATATATATATATATGTTGAACACATGCACGTATTATTGAAATTATACATATATTTATTAATTTAGTTATTTATTGAATATGTAAACTTATTATGTACTATTCATTCGAATATGTACAGATGAAATCAATGTTGATGACGAGATGTTAGAAAATGTTGACACTCACACATATGGAGATAAAAAAGATGACCATTATATATGATATCATGTTAACCACATTTTTTAGAATTATTTCATAAAGGAAAATGTGACAGTTCAAGCCCAAATGTTGAAAGGTCTCCTATCATTAAGGAAATTAAAGGAAGCTACGACTTTATTGGGTATTCAAAAATCAACCAAAGATTAAAAAAATGAAGGAAAATGTGATACAAAATATAAATAGTGCTATAAATTCAATTAAAATATCTAGATATAAAAATGTTTCAGTTGTACGTAGAGAAATACATATGGCAGTGGTTTCATCAAGTACTAAAGAGAATCGCTTGGTAAAATTTATGGCACGAGCATTAGGAACCTCGTGAAAAAATTTGCACAAACATTGGAAATTTTGGTTGCAAATAGATGTAAATGATGAACTTTCTTGTTGGAGAGCTATTTGTAGGAAACCATACAAAGATAGATTTGGATAAAATGTTAAAAAAATAATATATGAATATTTGAAGAACAATTCGCATGTTTCGCGAACTACAAGGCATGTGATGCGAAGAAGAATAATATGAAATCGTTACGAAGAACATGAAAAAAATTTCTTGGAAACCACTCACATAGAGTTGTTCAACAAGTTCAAAGAAGAGAATCATGAAATTCATGTTTCAATCAGTGCTTTTGTTCAACAAAAACCATGGTATGTAAAACCTATCACTGTGCGCGACACTTGTTGTTGTCGTTATCATGTGGAATTTGAGTTATATTATGACACGTTCCTTGATTTTGGTAGAAAATTTTGGAAGGATTCACCTCCTTCCACAATCCGTGATTTCATATCTCAAATTCTATGTGAAAGAGAAAGCGATGAACTATTTTATGAAAAGAAATGTGTTGGTGGTAAAAAATGCGATGATTGTGGAAGTTTGACTAAATTTCAAAACAAATATCATACTGATATAAATGATAAATCATTGTCCAACACGAAAGTGAAATGGAAGAGATATGAATATATCCATACATCGATTCAAGGTGCAAATAGTGTTAAAAGAATTGAATTACGAGAAGAAGAAATTATTGTGATAGACATTTTGAGAAAGTTTGAGGCAGAAATTTACAAATACACCAAGAATTCCCATAGAGCTCGATGGCAAGACTTGGAATTCAAAAAATCCCATGAATTTTTTCCACCAGGGACCATTTTGTCAGTAATTGAGTTTGCAAAAAACTACACATTTGTTCCACAAAAAGAAATTCAAAGTAAATAATATAATTCTGACCAAGTCTCCATGCTCGTCCATATTCTATATAGACATGTTGAGAAAAACATCGATCATATAGAAAGCCCAGTGAAAATCGACATATTATTAAAGAATATCACTTTTATATCAGTGATGATCGTACACATGATACATATTTTGTACAACATTGTTTTGGAAAAAATTATGATTCCTTGAAAAATCGTGGAATAACATTTAATGAACATTGGATATGGTCAGATGGATGCACAGGACAATTCAAATCTGCACGATCATTCTTTTGGTTGCGTTGTCTTCATAATAAAACCTGCATTAGACATTGTTGGAATTTCTTTGAGACTGGCCATGGAAAAGGAGAACATGATAGTGCAAGGGCATGCATAAAACGAGCACTTCGAAGATATCAAATGAATCCCTCTGCAAACCGACTTGTGTAAGCAAAATAAGTTGTTCAATGGTGCATCGCTACTCTAAGCCATGAGACTAACCGATCAAGGGAAGTGCGAAGGTACATTCAATTTAATTTTTATTGGATATCTAATTAAATAAACAATGTACATTTATCACAATAATTATCTTTGATTGTATTTTGATATCATATTTACATTCTTCTTTAAATTTTCCATATAAAGGTTTTTTTTGGCATACTGGGATCGAAGACGTAGATAAATCAATTGAAAATGATGTTGAAACAATAAAAGGGACTTGAAAATTGCATTCAATTAAAACAAAGTCATCCAAAAATGTGTTTGCATTGGATAAAAGAAAATATTCTTGTTTTTGTCCTGTTTGCATAGACAACAGAAAATCCAATGACGTTTGTAAAAACAAAATGTATGTAAAATATTGGAAACATACAGAGCTAAATACAACGGGCAAAATGTCTGTTGCAATGTTTGAAAAAATGCAATCAGAGGAGACTACAATATCATCCGATGGTGATCGGTTTTATGATCTTGTTAGAGAAGGTAACATTTGAATTGCTTTCTAATGATAAAGATCTAGAAATAAATTTGAATATGTATAATTTTGTCAAGTTTGTTTTATTATGCAAGAGATGTTTTTGCTGTAATTGCACCTACTGACAATGATGAAAATGTGAAGTATTATTTGATGCATTGCACTGAATGAAAAATTAAATTATTAGAAGGCTATAATGATCACGGATTTCCATATGAAAAAGGATCTATTATATTGAAAGGTTATTTTTTCAGACAAACTAATCAAAGTGGGAATTTTGTTTACTTTGAAGACTATGAACCTGATTTCATAAGTTGTCAATATAGTCACTTGGTGTGTGCAACACACATAAAGTTGATCGAGGTTCAATCAAAGAAAAAAATGAATATTAAGAAATGGAAAATGTCAAAATCCGATCATGAACGGATTATTGAAGATGGCATTCCATTGGAATTTTTTTGATTGAACTACCCAACAATTTATTCTCTTTGGATTATATGTTCTAGAACTTCCAGTACTCAATTAAAAATTTAGCTGCCTTGTTATGTTATCTGTGCAAGTGTTTGCACATGTACAAATTGTTTTGGTACATGCACACTCTAGTATCAACTGAAAGTAGCTTTTTTATACATGCATTGATGAAAAATGTTGCATACATATTGGATATATATGTATATGTTCTAGAATGAAATTAACTGTTCAAGTAGTTTTACTATGTGCATTGATGAAAAATGTTTCACGTACTCAATATATATGTTCTAGAATGCAATTAACTGAAAGTAGTTTTTCTATGTGCATTGATGAAAAATGTTGCACGTATTGGATATATACACGAACTGAATGCACGCCCAGTTTTTCTTGTGGGATTTTCTGGTAAAAAGTATCCACAGTGTAAATAAATCATCCACAGTATAATTTTTTACAAAGATTCCTTTTAGACAAGAGACTCGTAGCACTTCTCCGACTTTTGGTGGGATTTGACCCACATCTATATTCCTGATTGAAAATCTAGTACAAAATTTGTCTGTCCAATGGTCGGATATGTTTTATGTGCATTGATGAAAAATGTTGTGTACGTATTGGATATATATATATGTGTGTGTTCCAGAATTCAATTAATTGTTCAAGTATTTTTCCCATGTGCATTGATGAAAAATGTTTCACGTACTGAATATATATGTTCTAGAATGCAATTAACTGAATGCCATCAATTTACCAATTTATAAATCAACAAGGCTACCTAGTTGAGTGCATTAATGACATTGACCCCAATTCAAAAAACATATATCTACTTCTTATATTTCCAATCAAAATTAAAGTGAGTTTTATGGGAAAGAGGCAGAACATATAGCCTATGAACTACTTTAGTTCATAGGTCAATTAAGGTATCATCATGTGGGAAAATGTTTCAAGAACACTTGATCGTACTTAAAAGTAATCTTAATATTTTTTTTTTTATCTTTACATAATACATACTATTGTTTGAGTGATTTTTTTTAAAAACTTACCAAATGTACTTCAACCATGTAGTTCAGAAGCAAAACATTAATTTATAGATGACGACATCATTACATAACATGCCAAATGTAGTTCAGAAGCAAAACATTAATTTATAGATGACAACATTACTAGTAGTTGAATTATCCAAAACTTAAAAGTTTTAAAAACCAAACAAATTATATAACAACAATACTTCACATTCACATGCCAAAAGTATTAAAACCATCCAAAACTTAACTTTTTGGAACAAAACAAATTATATTAACACTGTAATAAAATATGTCCAAAAATTGTAGATCTCACAAGTATCAAGTATCAAGTTATATATATATATATATATATATATATGACTGTGTATCTAGAAAATATATAAAAAAGTAAATTTAAGACTATCTAAATCTTGAAATCAAATCTACAAATCGTGTCCATCAAATACAGATGGATGTAGTGTCTTTCCTATCAGAGTCTCAATCCATGTGCTATCTTGCGAAACATGGGAAACCTGTACACAATGCACATACAAACATTAACATTTGATGTTTTAAAAATGAGTGAGAATATATATAGAACTTCATGTAAATAAAAAATAAAAAAATCATGCAATATCTCATGAGGTTCCCTCTCCATTTGTTCGCCTGCTACAAGTTCCCCCATGGGAACATCTCCAACAGTAAATTGTACAATATACATGTACAATCAAATATATATATATATATATATTAAAAATTTTCAGATGAAAATGCACGTGTACATATATAAACTTATTTTCAATAATATTAAAAAAAAAGTTAGACAACTTGTTCAAATGGTTGAAATGGTGTGGATGTTCCTATCTCCGTTGCTAGAGTCCGTGGATTAAATAAATCTTCTATAGAAACCTAAAATTCAAAATTTTACAAGTATAAAATAACTCAAGATCAAGATCTCAATTTATAATAAAACTTAAATAAACTTCAATTTATAAATTATAACTAAATTAAAAAAACACACACACACACACATATATATATATAAGTGAAATTGAATACTTCTGCAGGTGAATTTGGGACATCTTTTAAGAGAGGCTCCAAAACAAAATCTCCAAGAACCTAAAATTCAAAAAATTTAAAGTAACTCAAGATATAGATATATATATCTCAATTTTTAATAGAAATTTTTGAGGTGGAATATATATATATATATATAACTTAAACATAAATTTTAAAAGTGAAAAATTGTCCATACTTCTTGTGTATGTGGCACATCTCCTAAGGAAGTAGAAGGTACATCTCCCAAGGAAGAAGAAGGTACCACCATCCCAAAAACATCATACGGAATCGAAATCTATTAAAACATTTTATTATTATATATGTACATGTACATGTGTGCACAATTATTTATTTTAAAAATATCACTTAAAAAACACTAAAATTTGTCAACATATCTTGATGGTGCGACCCATCTTCATTGTTTGAACTAGAGGTCTCGAACGTGATATTAACATTTTCGTCATTCATCATGTGTGACAGCTGCAAATGGTGTTTTAACATATAATGATACATTTTTGTTAGATTAATGCACATACAAATAAATGTAAACATGTACATACACATGTATTTATTATAAATTGTACACATGTATGTTATAAAATAATTGAATCCTAAGGTCATTAACACATACAATTCCCGTGCCCTCTTCCTCATGAAGAATTAGGTCTTGCCAACCATTGTGAAAATTCTTTGCATATATTCAGAGATCTTCAACATTCATGTTATCAATCTCTTCATCTGTACAATACAAAAAATTGGCACATGCATTCTCATGTGCTCTTTGTCGATTTAGGCAAACATCGACTCCACCTAATCCACTCTAAACATTGTCGTTCATGACATCCCTTGCTTCTCGAATTATTTGAGAAGTCACATCCATCTCTGACCACAGATTTTCGACCCAAAAAGGTCGACTCACCAATGGAAGCTCAGGGCAAGGCAACTCCACATCTCTCTTAGCGCCCCTATGATCACATAATAAACCTTTCCCTGGACCAAAAAATTCTGACGGAAGGTCATTGTAATTGGGTTTCATTTTCAAAAAAAATTCTACGTAAAACAATTATGCAAAATAAATAGGAACCTCGTTGTTACATGGGAGCCTTCTATAGGCCGCAAGGTGCTTATCATACAAATAGTGAGCTATATCGGGGTGCTTGAAATATTGCACCTTCAACATTTTTCTTTTTGGCCCTTCCTTGAAATTAAACATTGAATTCGCCATATCATTTGTAACTCTTTGTTTTACATCCTCCCATTTTTCGGGACCCATTACTGTTTCCTTTCTCTTTCTCATGACTTCTACAAATTTATCAGTCGTTGGCCCAAGATTTTTGTACACATTTACTAGTTCGCCCAATGAATGTGTAACTATTTCGAGGCTTTGTCGACTCTTAGCAGGGAGAGTCAAAGCCACGAGATCTCTCCACAATTTTGCATGAAGCTGTTGACACCTTTCTAATGTGAATTGCGCCATGTTTCTTTCCCATGGTATATCAGAAATGTCGGCCGAATAAGTTGTGGTGGGTAGACAACCTTCTTCTTGAATGTAGCGTTCTGCCCTGTGTCTATTTTGACCAATATTTGGAACATTTTCAGCCTCTGCATCAATATATATAAAAATTTTTATATTATTAAAAACACATGTAAACAAATTTGTACAAATTCAATGAAAAAAATATTGAAAATATGGCAACCTCGACGTGGTTGGCTAACATCTTCTCCACCCTGAAACTATTGAGAACCAGAATGACCCTGCTGAGAACCAGCACCACCAGCCGTTTATTGGCCTCCGGGAGAATAAATATCACCACCTTCACACAACCTGCTACCAATTATTGATGGCCCTCTAAGGGGATTTCCACCACCACCAACCTCTCGAGAGGAGAGAGAAGCTTCATAAACAAAAACGAATTTATAATCAATTGAAAAATACATGCATACATATAAATACACGTGTACATATTCATTGATTAAATTGTGTTAAAACCATACCACGACTGGGTGAACCATGGGCATCCATGGCTGGAGTAGAGACCCTTCTCTTCTTATTAGCTCCTAAAAAATAAAAAATGAAACTTAGTAACAACTAATTTAACTCACAAAGTTGGTAAAAAATCAATTCCATATGTACACACATGTATGGAGATTTAAGATTATATTTAAATTTACCATGAACAACTCTCAATCCCGATCCCTGATCCCCCCCTCTCGTAGAGATATGTGATTCTGTTGATCTTCGTCGTTCATCCTCCATGATATATATATCTACGGTGGAAATTTACAATTAATTTTTTAAATAAATAATTTAAATTGAATTCAAAATAAAGTTCAAAAAATTAATGCTTAATTTAGTGTAAACAAATTATGTAAAACACAACTTTCAAAGCACTAATTGATGTGTGAAACTCAATTTAAGCAAAAAAAAAGTTATAAAAATGATAAGTTCAACAAATTATGTTTTACATGGTGGGAGCACACTTGGTATAAAATTGAAAAAGACACATTTTCATTAAAAAAGAAGTGAAACTCCATTTAAACAAAAATTTGTTGAAGTCCCTGCATTTTAATTTCATAAAAATGTGAAGTTCACCACTTGTTGCAAATGTGAATTTCACCAAGTTGCGCTATACATGGTGTGGTGGGAGCACACTTAGTATATAATTGAAAAAAACACATGGTCATTAAAAAAGACACATTTATGAGTACACAACACACACATATCCAAGATATGTTACAATGTCGATCAATAAATTTTGAAGGAGAGCGTCTCAACACTAATTTATCTTTGAGAGATGAATCTTGAATTTTTGAAGTAGAGCGTCTCAAAAGTAATTAATCTTTGAGAGATGAATCTTGAATTTTTGAAGAAGAGTGTCTCAAAACTAATTCATCTTTGAGAGATGAATCTTGCATTGGCATTGGCATTGCCCCGTATAATTCTAATTCATCTATTAATTCATCTTGGATAGATGAATCATGAATTTGCAATGCCCCAAACAATAAATCAACAAACATCTTATTCACATTTGTACAATGCCTTATACTAAAAAATTTAAATTGGCTAACAATATTGTTTGCTATTCCATGCAGTTCTTTTAGCCTCTCCTTCTTAACTTGGTATACGCCATTCATATGGTTGCACAAAAGTTTAGAATTGGTGAAAACTACAATTCCATTTGATCCATACTCCATCGCTGTTCCCAAGCCTTCTATCAATCCAATATAATATGCCTTGTTGTTTGTTGTTCTTCCTGGTATATTCATTTTCCTTTGGACGAATTTGCTAGTCGCAATATTGGAAAGCACATATGTAATCATTGCATTCCATGGATTGGAATAACAAGAAAATTCTATGCATAATTTCCATTTTTCAACCATATTTAATAGTTTTCTTATCCCTAAAAAAAAACAAATTCAATAAAAATATATATATTAAATTGAAATTTATTGCAAATGCATGGGAGAAATGAAAAATTTATATTTAGATTTATTCCTGAGATTAACTGTAGGGGCATTTACTAGATATGTCACCTTTCATAAAATATGAGATCCAGAAGCTACCTGACCCTTTACAGACTCTGCCTATAGAAATACCATGGATATGAAAATGAAAAGCTTCTAATTAGAGCTATTCTAGAGATTGAATGTAGGGGAATTTACTCTTCGGTTAAAACCTATATGTTTTGTATCAAATCACTTTTGGTTTCAATGGGAAACTTTTATGGCTAATTTGTGTTTTAAAAGTTGAATATAAAAGGGTTTTTTCTCTCTCATTGTTTGATACCATGGATATGAAAATGAAAAACTATATACTTGGTTAAAAACTATGCTTTGTATCAAATTACTTTTTGTTTCTAAATACTATATACATGTTGACTGTAGGGGCATTTACTGTAGGGGAATTTAAATATATTCCAGAGATTGACTGTAGGGGCATTTACTAGATATGTCACCTTTCATAAAAGATGAGATCCAGAGGCTACCTGGCCCTTTACAGACTCTACCCATAAAACTACCATGGATATGAAAATGAAAAACTTCTAATTAGATCTATTCTAAAGACTGAATGTAGGGGCATTTACTAGATTAGGTTTTAAAACCTATATGTTTTGTATCAAATCACTTTTGGTTTCAATGGAAAAATTTTATGGCTAATTTGTGTTTTACATGTTGAATATAAAAGGTTTTTTCTCTCTCATTGTTCGAGACCATGGATATGAAAATGAAAAACTATATACTTGTTTAACACCTATGTTTTGTATCAAATTACTTTTTGTTTCTAAATAATACATACATGTTGACTGTAGGGGCATTTACTGTAGGGGCATTTAGATCTATTCCAGAGATTGACTACAGGGGCATTTACTAGAGATGTCACCTTTCATAAAAGATGAGATCCAGAGGCTACCTGGCCCTTTACAGACTTTGCCTATAGAACTACCATGGATATGAAAATGAAAAAATTCAAATTAGATTTATTCTAAAGATTGAATGTAGGGGAATTTACAAGATTAGGTTAAAACCTATATGTTTTGTATCAAATCACTTTTGGTTTCAATGGGAAACTTTTATGGCTAATTTGCATTTTACATGTTGAATATAATTTTTTTTTTCTCTCTCATTGTTTGAGACCATGGATATGAAAATGAAAAACTATATAATTGGTTAAAACCTATGTTTTGTATCAAATTACTTTTTGTTTCTAAATACTATATACATGTTGACTGTAGGGAATTTAGATCTATTCCAGAGATTGACTGTAGGGGCATTTACTAGATATGTCACCTTTCATAAAAGATGAGATCCAGAGGCTACTTGGTCCTTTACAGACTGCCTATAGAACTACCATGGATATGAAAATGAAACACTTCTAATTAGATCTATTCTAGAAATTGAATGTAGGGGCATTTAAAAGATTAGGTTAAAACCTATGTTTTGTATCAAATCACTTTTGGTTTCAATGGGAAACTTTTATGGCTAATTTTTGTTTTATATGTTGAATATAAAAGGTTTTTTCTCTCTCATTGTTTGAGACCATGGATATGAAAATGAAAAACTATATAATTGGTTAAAACCTATGTTTTGTATAAAATTACTATTTGTTTCTAAATAAGTTATATACATGTTCAATATAAAAGGTTTTTTTCTCTCTCATTGTTTGAGACCATGGATATGAAAATGAAAAAATTCTATTTAGATCTATTCTAGAGATATGGCTAATTTGTGTTTTACATACATTGAATATAAAAGGTTTTTTCTCTCATTGTTTGAGTCCATGGATATGAAAATGAAAAACTTCTATATTTAAAACTATTCAAGAGATTGATTGACTTGTAGGGGCATTTACTCTTAGGTTAAAACCTATGTTTTGTATCAAATCACTTATGGTTTTAATGGGAAACTTTTATGGATAATTCAAGTGTTTTACATGTTGAATATAAAAGGTTTTTCTCTCTCTCATTGTTTGAGACCATGGATATGAAAATAAAAAACTTCTATTTAGATCTATTCTACAGATATGGCTAATTTGTGTTTTACATACATTGAATATAAAAGGTTTTTTCTCTCATTATTTGAGACCATGGATATGAAAATGAAAAAATTCTATTTAAAACTATTCCAGAGATTGACTGTAGGGGAATTTACTCTTAGGTTAAAACCTATGTTTTGTATCAAATCACTTATGGTTTCAATTGGAAACTTTTATGGCTAATTCAAGTGTTTTACATGTTGAATATAATTGGTTAAAACCTATGTCTTGTATCAAATTACTTTTTGTTTCTAAATACTATATACATGTTGACTGTAGGGGCATTTACTAGATATATCACCTTTCAATAAAGATGAGATCCAGAGGCTACCTGGCCCTTTACAGACTGCCTATAGAACTACCATGGATATGAAAATGAAAAACTTCTAATTAGATCTATTCTAGAAATTGAATGTAGGGGCATTTATAAGATTAGGTTAAAACCTATGTTTTGTATCAAATCACTTTTGGTTTCAATGGGAAACTTTTATGGCTAATTTGTGTTTTACATGTTGAATATAAAACGTTTTTTCTCTCTCATTGTTTGAGACCATGGATATGAAAATGAAAAACTATATAATTGGTTAAAACATATGTTTTGTATTAAATTACTTTTTGTTTCTAAATAAGTTATATACATGTTGAATATAAAAGGTTTTTTTCTCTCTCATTGTTTGAGACCATGGATATGAAAATGAAAAAATTCTATTTAGATCTATTCTAGAGCTATGGCTAATTTGTGTTTTACATACATTGAATATAAAATGTTTTTTCTCTCATTGTTTGGGTCCATGGATATGAAAATGAAAAGCTTCTATATTTAAAACTATTCAAGAGATTGATTGACTTGTAGGGGCATTTACTCTTAGGTTAAAACCAATGTTTTGAATCAAATCACTTATGGTTTCAAAGGGAAACTTTTATGGAAAATTCAAGTCTTTTACATGTTGAATATAAAAGGTTTTCTTCTATCTCATTGTTTGAGACCATGGATATGAAAATGAAAAACTTCTATTTAGATCTATTCTAGAGATATGGCTAATTTGTGTTTTACATACATTGAATATAAAAGGTTTTTTCTCTCATTATTTGAGACCATGGATATGAAAATGAAAAACTTATATTTAAAACTATTCCAGAGATTGACTGTAGGGACATTTACTCTTAGGTTAAAACCTATGTTTTGTATCAAATCACTTATGGTTTCAATGAGAAACTTTTATGGCTAATTTGTGTTTTACATGTTGAATATATATATTTTTTTTCTCTCTCATTGTTTGAGACCATGGATATGAAAATGAAAAAATTCTATTTAGATCTATTCTAGAGATATGTCTAATTTGTGTTTTACATACATTGAATATAAAAGGTTTTTTCTCTCATTGTTTGAGACCATGGATATGAAAATGAAAAATTTCTAAATATTTAAAACTATTCGAGAGATTGATTGACTTGAAGGGGAATTTACTCTTAGGTTAAAACCTATGTTTTGTATTAAATCACTTACGGTTTCAATGGGAAACTTTTATGGCTAATTTGTGTTTTATATGTTGAATATAAAAGGTTTTTTTCTCTCTCAGTGTTTGAGACCATGGATATGAAAATGAAAAACTTCTATTTAGATCTATTCTAGAAATATGGCTAATTTGTGTTTTACATACATTGAATATAAAATGTTTTTTCTCTCATTATTTGAGACCATGGATATGAAAATGAAAAACTTCTATTTAAAACTATTCCAGAGATTGAATGTACGGGCATTTACTCTTAGGTTAAAACCTATGTTTTGTATCAAATCACTTATGGTTTCAGCGTGAAACTTTTATGGCTAATTTGTGTATTACATGTTGAATATAAAAGGTTTTTTTCTCTCTCATTGTTTGAGACCATGGATATGAAAATGAAAAAATTCTATTTAGATCTATTCTAGAGATATGGCTAATTTGTGTTTTACATACATTGAATATAGAATGTTTTTTCTCTCATTGTTTGAGACCATGGATATGAAAATGAAAAACTTCTATATTTAAAACCATCTATGGTTTCAATGTGAAACTTTTATGGCTAATTTATGTTTTACATGTTGAATATAAAAGGTATTTTTTATCTCTCATTGTTTGACACCATGGATATGAAAATGAAAAACTTCTATTTAGATCTATTCTAGAGATATGGCTAATTTGTGTTTTACATACATTGAATATAAAATGTTTTTTCTCTCATTGTTTGAGACCATGGATATGAAAATGAAAAACTTCTATTTATATCTATTCTAGATATATGGCTAATTTGTGTTTTACATATATTGAATATAAAAGGTTTTTTCTCTCATTATTTGAGACCATGGATATGAAAATGAAAAACTTCTATTTAAAACTATTCCAGAGATTGACTACAGGGGCATTTACTCTTAGGTTAAAACCTATGTTTTGTATCAAATCACTTATGGTTTCAATGAGAAACTTTTATGGCTAATTTGTGTTTTACATGTTGAATATAAAAGGTTTTTCTCTCTCTCATTGTTTGAGACCATGGATATGAAAATAAAAAAACTTCTATTTAGATCTATTCTAGAGATATGGCTAATTTTTGTTTTACATACGTTGAATATATAAAAAAAATTCTCTCATTGTTTGAGACCATGGATATGAAAATGAAAAAATTCTATATTTAAAACTATTCGAGAGATTGATTTACTTGTAGGGGCATTTACTCTTAGGTTAAAACCTATGTTTTGTATCAAATCACTTATGGTTTCAATGGGAAACTTTTATGGCTAATTTGTGTTTTACATGTTGAATATAAAAGTTTTTCTCTCTCTCATTGTTTGAGACCATGGATGTGAAAATGAAAAACTTCTATTTAGAGCTACTGTAGAGATATGGCTAATTTGTGTTTTACATACATTGAATATAAAAGATTTTTTCTCTCATTATTTGAGACCATGGATATGAGAATGAAAACTTCTATTTAAAACTATTCCAGAGATTGAATGTAGAGGCATTTACTCTTACGTTAAAACCTATGTTTTGTATCAAATCACTTATGGTTTCAATGAGAAACTTTTATGGCTAATTTGTGTTTTACATGTTGAATATAAAAGGTTTTTTTCTCTCTCATTGTTTGAGACCATGGATATGAAAATGAAAATCTTCTATTTAGATCTATTCTAGAGATATGGCTAATTTGTGTTTTACATACATTGGATATAAAATGTTTTTTCTCTCATTGTTTGAGACCATGGATATGAAAATGAAAAACTTCTATTTAGATCTATTCTAGAGATATGGCTAATTTGTGTTTTACATACATTGAATATAAAATGTTTTTTCTCTCATTATTTGAGACCATGGATATGAAAATGAAAAACTTCTATATTTAAAATTATTCGAGATATTGATTGACTTGTAGGGGCATCTGCTCTTAGGTTAAAACCAATGTTCTGTATCAGATCACTTATGGTTTCAATGAGAAACTTTTATGGCTAATTTGTGTTTTACATGTTGAATATAAAAGGTTTTTTTCTCTCTCATTTTTTGAGACCATGGATATGAAAATGATAAACTTCTATTTAAATCTATTCTAGAGATATGGCTAATTTGTGTTTTACATACATTGAATATAAAAGGTTTTTTCTCTCTCATTGTTTGAGATCATGGATATGAACACTAAAAACTATATACTTGGTTAAAACCTATGTTTTGTATCAAATTAATTTTTGTTTCTAAATACTATATACATGTTGACTGTAGGGGCGTTTACTGTAGGGGCATTTAGATCTATTCTAGAGATTGACTGTAGGGGAATTTAGATCTATTCCAGAGATTGACTGTATGGGCATTTACTAGATATGTGACCTTTCATAAAAGATGAGATCTAGAGGCTACTTGACCCTTTTCAAACTCTGCCTATAGAACTACCATGGATATGAAAATGAAAAACTTCGAATTAGATCTATTCTAGAAATTGAATGTAGGGGTATTTACTATATTAGGTTAAAACCTATGTTTTGTATCAAATCACTTTAGGTTTCAATGGGAAACTTTTATGGCTAATTTGTGTTTTACATGTTGAATATAAAAGGATTTTTCTCTCTCATTGTTTGAGACCATGGATATGAAAATGAAAAATTATATAATTGGTTAAAACCTATGTTTTGTATCAAATTAATTTTTGTTTCAAAATACTATATACATGTTGAATATAAAATATTTTTTTCTCCCTCATTGTTTGAGACCATGGATATGAAAATGAAAAAATTCTATTTAAATATATTCTAGGGATATGGCTAATTTGTGTTTTACATACATTGAATATAATACATTTTTTCTCTCATTGTTTGAGACCATGGATATGAAAATGAAAAAATTCTATATTTAAAACTATTCGAGAGATTGATTGACTTGTAGGGGCATTCACTCTTAGGTTAAATCCTATGTTTTATATCAAATCACTTATGGTTTCAATGGGAAACTTTTATGGCTAATTTGTGTTTTAAATACATTAAATATAAAACGCTTTTTCTCTCATTATTTGAGACCATGGAAATGAAAATGAAAAACTTCTATTTAAAACTATTCCAGAGATGGACTGTAGGGGCATTTACTCTTATGTTAAAACCTATGTTTTGTATCAAATCACTTATGGTTTCAATGAGAAACTTTTATGGGTAATTTTTGTTTTACATGTTGAATATAAAAGGTTTTTTTCTCTCTCATTGTTTGAGACCATGGATATGAAAATGAAAAAGTTCTATTTAGATCTATTTTAGAGATATGGCTAATTTATGTTTTACATACATTGAATAGAAAATGTTTTTTCTCTCATTGTTTGAGATCATGGATATGAAAATGAAAAACTTCTATATTTAAAACTATTCGAGAGATTGATTGACTTGTAGGGGCATTTACTCTTAGGTTAAAACCTATGTTTTGTATCAAATCACTTATGGTTTCAATGGGAAACTTTTATGGCTAATTTGTGTTTTACATGTTGAATATAAAAGGTTTTTTTCTCTCTCATTGTTTGAGACTATGGATATGAAAATGAAAAACTTCTATTTAGATCTATTGTAGGAATATGGCTAATTTGTGTTTTACATACATTGAATATAAAAGGTTTTTTCTCTCATTATTTGAGACCATGGATATGAAAATGACAAACTTCTATTTAAAACTATTCGAGAGATTGACTGTAGGGGCATTTATTCTTATGTTAAAACCTATTTTTTGTATCAAATCACTTATGGTTTCAATGAGAAACTTTTATGGCTAATTTGTGTTTTACATGTTGAATATAAAAGGTTTTTTTCTCTCTCATTGTTTGAGACCATGGATATGAAAATGAAAAACTTCTGTTTATATCTATTCTAGAGATATGACTAATTTGTGTTTTACATACATTGAATATAAAATGTTTTTTCTCTCATTGTTTGAGACCATGGATATGAAAATAAAAAACTTCTATTTAGATCTATTTTAGAGATATGGCTAATTTGTGTCTTACATACATTGAATATAAAATTTTTTTTCTCTCATTGTTTGAGACCATGGATAAAGTAGCTAAGGAAATTAACATTCTAATTGTATTAAGTTTTGCTACGGGGGCGAAGGTTTCCTCATAGTCTATACCTTCTTTTTGCGAATACCCCTTTGCAACCAGTCTAGCTTTATACTTATCTATGCTCCCATTTGCTTTAAATTTGGGCTTGTATAACCATTTGGAACCTATGGTTTGTTTTCCCTCAGATAATTCAACTAACTCCCAAGTTTTGTTTTTAAGAATTGAATCATGTTCTTCTTCCATGGCTTCCCTCCATTCATTATATTGACTCACTTATTTATAACTAGAGGGTTCAAAAACATTTAACATGCTAGTTATAAAAGAATTCTCTATATCTAGCTGGCAGTTGTGTTTTCCTACCTAATCTCCTGGGTTTTAGAGTGGCAACCAACTTGTTCTGATTATCGCTTAATGGAATTGGTTCGATGGATGTATCTGAACTTTCAACTTCTTCCTTTTTCTACTCTTGTTGTTGTTGCTGCTCATGGATTTCTCCTGTTTCACCATTCCCTTCTTCCACCAAAAAAAGGAATATCCCATTCATCATTGTTGTCTACATTGTTTCCATCATTTACCTGTTCATGAAACACTACATCTCTACTCGCAAAAAAATTATTAGTAGATGGATCAAATCATTTGTAAGATTTAAATTCTATACAATACCCAACAAAATTGCATTTGATGGCTTTTGAATCCAACTTTTTTCCATCCTCCTTTGGTACATGGGCAAAGTCTTTGGATCCAAAAATTCTTAAATGCTTCACTGTAGGTTTAAATCCTAATAAAGCTTCAAAAGGAGTTTTAAATTCAAGACTCTTTGTAGGAACCCTATTTTTCAAATAAAATTTAGCCAAAAATCCATTAGAAATATTCTTAGGGTGAAAATGTGAAGTTTTCTTACACTTTTGTGAGAATCGGGGGCGGAATTTTTTTTTGGCAATAGTTCGACTGAACTTTTGAGAAAGTTCGGTCGAACTTGTTCTGTCATTTATATTGACGTCACATTGACAGCATGGGCAAACATAATTTTTGCCGGAGATGGGAAAACTGACACTAACAGTTTGGCTGAACTTTTAGTTTGGCCGAACTTTAAAAAAATTTCGGCTGAACTCATATTTTATAAATATATCACCCGCAAACTATTTTCATTTTCACGCGTCTCTGTTCACATATTTTTTTCGCACTCTATTTCTCTACTGTTGATTTAGCGCCTGCGCCTGCGAATTGCTGCTCAGGAGTTGCTCCAGGTAAGTAATTGCTCCATATTAGAGCAGTTCTTTGGTTTATTTGGCAATTGAATGGTGAAAAAAACGTTGCTTTAAGTGTCAAATTCATATTGCCACAACAATATCATGTTACTTTTACTATCTTTCTAAATTATTTTCAAAAGGTATTAACTTGCTATGGGAAGTGTATACATTCTCCTATTTTAATATTATTGTTACGATTTGGTTTCTGTGTATACAATTGTTTGAATGTAAAATACCATTATAGACCAGAGTAAGTAAAGTATAGTAGAGGAGGATGCATTGTTTAAGTTTGGAGATAATTTTAGACAGAGTGATATTCAGTCTATTTGGGTGTTATTTTTCGATCTAAATCAATCCACCATACCTCGAGGTACACATGACATGTATGATTATGAGATTGATGTTTGGTTTTGTCATTTCTGCAAAGGCAATTGTTGCAATTTCATATTAATTGAAATTCCATGTCGCTTGGCTGTTGTATTTTTTCTCCATGTCGATTGGCCACTTGTAGCCTTGTAGTGTTCACCTACATACCCTCCAAAGACTCCTCAAAGGGAATTTCTTATGGTGTAACTGCGTGGTGGTGAATTGTGTTTTATTTTGTAAAGCAAGGGTTTTATTTATTTATTTTTAGGCAAGTAAAAAATAGAGTTTTATATTAAATAAAATAGTTACATGATTATAGGTTACAAGTGAGCAATGTTGCTCAAATGATATACTAAAAATCACAACATAGATAGGCAAGTGGTTCGGAGAGCTTGAAGGAACTAGAAAAAGTTCAAAAACTGATCTATGAGGGGCATATAAGCTGAAACCAGCTAAATAGAACATAGTCCCAAGATATAAACACGTAGAAGAAGAAAGCAAGGCACCGCATGTGCAAAAGATAACATATCAGAAATCCTGCACACAAATCTAAGTAGGAATAGTCAATGTAAACAAAGAGCCAATCATCTAGAGCTCTAGAGAATACTAAAAACTGAAGAAACATAAGAATAAAGGGGAATGTTCCCATAACCCAAGTAAATATCATTCCTGTAAACCCGAAAATATATCACGCCTGCCAACATGGTGAGGCCCTCCTTTGATACTCTGTCCGTCGTGGAGTTCTGGACTCTTTGGATGTGAGTGAATGTGAGCTCCTCAAAATGTTGTGTGAGTTCCCATATGCGTTGTAACCAATTTGATACATGTGGAGGGTTGAAGCATGTCCTGCGGTTTGGCCAGTCAATAGAAACTTTAGAGTCACCAAAGACTGTTAAGGATTTAACATATATCCACATAGCACAATTAAAGAGTCCCCATAAAGCCAATATCTCCATTTTGGAATTGGTACTAGGATCACCATTCCAACGGAAATAATAAAATATACTAAGAGCAGTGGAGATGTGTGCTCCACAACAACAAGTCATATTCTGAGTTGCACAGTCAAAGAATCCTACTAGGAATTTACACTAGCAATCAATGGGTGGGATGTGTTTTTTAATCCCACTATCAGTCTTCTAATGGTATTCCAAGTAGTGAGATATGATTCTATTACAAATTTTGTCAATGAGGAAATGATATGATGATATGATATGATATATTTTAATAACATCCACGAGACCCACTGGTCTAAGGGACCCACATTCCACCTCAAACAAGACATCACATTCTCAAGTTTCCCTCTAGAGCAATTCTTTCACTGTGAATAGAGAAAAGACTTTTTATATTCAATGTACGTAAAACACAAATTAGCCATATCTCTAGAATAGATCTAAATAGAATTTTTTCATTTTCATATCCATGGTCTCAAACAATGAGACAGAAAAAAAACCTTTTATATTCAACATGTATATAGTATTTAGAAACAAAAAGTAATTTGATACAAAACATAGGTTTTAACCAATTATATAGTTTTTCATTTTCATATCCATGGTCTCAAACAATGAGAGAGAAAAAAAAATTATATTCAACATGTAAAACACAAATTACCCATAAAATTTTCCCATTGAAACCAAAATGGATTTGATACAAAACATAGGTTTTAACCTAATCTAGTAAATGCCCCTACATTCAATTTCTAGAATAGATCGAATTAGAAGTTTTTCATTTTCATATCCATGGTAGTTCTATAGGCAGAGTTTGTAAAGGGCCAAGTAGCCTCTGGATCTCATCTTTTATGAAAGGTGACATATTTAGTAAATGCCCCTAAAGTCAATTTCTGGAATATATCTAAATGCCCCTACAGTAAATGCCCCTACAGTCAACATGTATATAGTATTTATAAACAAAAAGTAATTTGATACAAAACATAGATTTTAACCAAGTATATAGTTTTTCATTTTCATATCCATGGTCTCAAACAATGAGAGAGAAAAAACCTTTTATATTCAATGTATGTAAAACACAAATTAGCCATATCTCTAGAATAGATTTAAATAGAATTTTTTCATTTTCATATCCATGGTCTCAAACAATGAGAGAGAACAAAACCTTTTATATTCAACATGTAAAACACAAATTAGCCATAAAAGTAAATGCCCCTACAAGTCAATCAATCTCTCGAATAGTTTTAAACATAGAAGTTTTTCATTTTCATATGGTACTCAATTTCTATCAAAGACAAGGAAACTGTGTTTTTCTTTTTACTACTCCATGCAATAACCCCAGACCCAATGCTAAATGCATAGCCTGTTATGGATCTCCTGTCATCTACGTTTCCAACCCAATTAGAGTCTGAAAAACCTATCAATTTCTCATCACAAGAATCAGTAGTATATATAATGCGATAGTCTAAGGTGCCTTGTAGATACCTTAAGATGCCTTTTTCTTCAATCCAATGGCTCTCAAGTGGCTTGGACATAGATTATCTCAATGTATTGACTACATAAGCCAAATATGGTCTTGTAGTGGTTAGGTAGATTAAACTCCCAACCATCTGCCTATACAATGTTGCATCTGCCTCCTTTAAGCCGTCATCACTCTGAAGTTTGGTATTATGTTGTAGTGGCATCGTTGCAACCTGACACTGATCCATCTTAAAAAATTTCAGAATAATTTTGACATACTTACTCTGTGCTAGAAAAGTTTTTCCAAAATCTCTCCAGGTCTCTAGACTCAAACAATAGTGAAGTTCACCAAGGTCTTTCATCTCAAAAATTTGTGACATCTGCTATTTGATTTCTTCAATGAGTTTGTTTTCATTTCCTGTTATGATGAGATCATCTACATATAAAGAAATCAAAACAATTCACCCATTTTCATTAAACACATTATAGAGATTGAGGTCATTTTTGCTTCTATTATAGTTGTGTTGTAAGAAGAATGAATCAATTTTATCATACCATGATCTTGGAGCTTGTTTTAGTCCATATCAAGCTTTCCTTAATCTACAGACTAAATATTCTTTTCACTGTTTGAAAAATCCCATAGGTTTCTCTAAATAAACTTCCTCTTTCAACTCCCCATTCAAGAAATTAGATTTAACATCTAGCTGGTGCATCATCCAGTGATGTTTCTATGACGTGTGCAACGACTTGTGAGGCCGTTTGGTTGAGGATACTTCTCTAGGATGCAGGAGAAGAACAAAAAGTTGCAACAATTATTAGATGTGATAACTAGAGCTCCCTCAAACTTGCAAACAATCCGGTGTTTCATAAAAACACTAAGCAAATTGATACACAATTCCACTTCGTTAGGGAGTAAGTTCAGCCAAAAGAAATTCATGTTGAATATTGTAATACTTGTGATAATGCTGCTGATATTTTTACTAAGCCTCTTGGTAGAATTAAATTTGAAATATTTAGGAAAATGTTAGGAATATTTGTGAACCCTTTCACCATTAAGGGGGAGTGTTGAAGGTAATGGAGAAACTTAATTAGAGAGAGTCAGCTCACCAACCTTAGATTAGGAGTTTGTTCCTACTTTCTAGGTATTGGTTCTAACTTTCGTATTTGCATGTAACTTATATATTGTTTGATCTCTAATTAGAATGTAGAGCGACTTATATATTGTCTGATCTCTAATTAGAATGTAGAGTGACTTGGACACGGTCCCTTCTAGTGTAGAGAACTAACCAGTAATGTTTTCATTAATTTAATTTGCCATATTTTATCAATAAAATATTGGATAATTACATTTATTTAAAAGCAATTTTTTTAATGAAAAATAAAATAAAAAATTTCCTCTAGAGCTTTACTATTCGTCAGTTTAAATTAAGGAATCGTTTATTTTTATAAGATTTAGGAGAATAAATCCTTGATTTAGTGTTGTCTAAATTAAATTATATTTTATATTTAAAAAAAAAATTATATTAATTATTTTTAAAATTAGTTTAATTGGTAAAATTTTGTTGCTAAATATTTTACTAATTGAGAAATCACATCAATTCTCTTGAAGTTAAGCCCTATTGATTTAGCCAGCCTGATTTGATTCCCTTTCAAATTGATATGCCAGAATTTTCCACCCAATGCACTCGAACAACCATTTAAAAAGAAATATTTAATGCGCAAAAATTGAGTGGTCGTACTTGTAAGTGAGCGGAGCAATACAGTGGAATGGATGTATGTATTTGTTGGTTGAGCTGAATGTGAATCAAGAATTGCTGGAGTCCACTCTGCCTCGATCCCGTGCACGACTTTTTGGTAGTAAAATGAGAAGATTCATTTAAAGCAAAGAGGGGGCCGTCACGTCACGTCACGTCAGATTGTGTACAGGATGGGTAAATTTTACATTGCCATTTGCTTGTATTGTATGAAACCGCAAACTTGTCATTAAAGAGTACATCACAGCACAATGTTCATGGGCATCCATGGTAGTTTTGAGGAATTGAGTGGAAGTGAGTTGTGAGTAAGCGGAGTAATAGTGTTGAATGCATGTATGTGTTGGTTTAGCTGAATGTGAATCAAGATTCGCTAGACTCTACTCTGCCTCTGCCTCTGCCTCTGCCTCGATCCCGTGCACGCCTTTTTGGTAGTAAAACAGCTAGAAGATTCATTTAAACAACATAGGGCCGTCACGTCAGATTGCGTAGAGGAGGGATAAATTTTACATTGGCATTTGCTTGTATTGTATGACACCGCAAACTTGTCATTAAAGAGTACAGTATAGCACAGCACATGTTCATGGGCATCCAGCTTATGTCTATTGCTCATTCTCCCAATATTCAGCCATGTCCGTGTCTATATATATATATGTGTGTCTATATTTTGTGTCTGTGTGCTCTGAAATCATTCATTCGGCGCACGCTACTTCGGCCATTGGTGGGTGTTTACCCATTGTTTAAAGGAGAAGAATAAATGGATTTGGGAGCCGTAGTCGTCATGCGTATGGTATCGGGAGCATTCTTATTTGGATGGATTAAACTTCAATTGCATTCAGTGGCTAGACTGTCCGCAACGAAACGAGGAAAATGAATAAATTTGAACGACAGGTCGGTTTTGTTGCCTTTCGCTTCATTAATAGAAGATGCAGAATCAACCTTAGATTGTGGGAAGCTATCTCAAAGTTTCAATACTCAGTGTTAAAAATAAAATAATTTATTAATTAGATTTGATAATTTACAGAAGAAATTACCATTTAAATTTGAGAATTTATCTTACAATCACAACTTAAAAAAAATGTTAAATATTATAATTTAAAAAAATGTTAAATATTTATCAATGTGGTTGACATAAGTCCTTACATATACAACCACAATAGTAAATGTGGTTGATATACTTTCATAGGTATTTATCAACTACATTAATAATTATTAGATGTATAATGTTAATGTAGCTATTAATTATATATATATATCTATATCTATATCTTTCACAGTTATCTTAATGATTAATACACATTTATCAACTTGTACATAATGATAGATCTATGATCAATTTCAACATAACAATATTAAATCAATTATTATAAGCAATGAGATACATCATGATATTAAACATTAATATTAAATTGAATATTATAAACCCTAATCCCAACAAATCCAAAATTATAAGACCTAACATTAATATTATAAACCTTAAGGTTATAAACCCTAAGATTAGTATTATAAACTCTAATAATAAACCCCATATATTAATCATATAAAACAAACCCTAAGATTAGGATTATAAACTCTAATAATAAACCCTAAAATTATAAAACTCAATATTAGAAATTCTAATATTAAAAATTGAACATTTCAAACCCCTATACTAAATGTGATATTATAAACTCAATATTATAATCTCAATATTATCAATATTATATACCTCATTGGAAATAAACCCAAGATATTAATATTATAGACCTAAAGAAAAATAAACCCAAAAGAAAAATATTAAGCCTTAGGATTTATATTATAAACCCTAGGATTAATATTATAAATTAAGATTGTAAACCCAAAAGAATACTTTTATAAACAAAATCATGTGAGGTTGATATTAATCACATAAATTTAAATATAATATAAATATAAGTATAAATATAAATATTTATAATTAATAATTAAAATTAATGTAAATATAAATATTAGAAATTAATAAATAGAATATTAATAATATTAATAATTATTAGTTATTAATTATAAATTACAGTAATTATTAATTATTAATATTTATCCCTTTTACAAATAATAATTAATATTTAATAATTTATAAATATTAATAATTATTATTAATTACTAAGTATTATTAACTATTAGCTACTAATAATATTATAAATTCAATGGATGAATGTTATAAACCCAAGGGATTATTCATATTAAAAACCAAATAGATTAAAAATCTAAGAGAATAATATTAAAAGGGGTTAATAAACCCAAGGAATTATGAATAGTATAAAACTAAAGATTGATATTATAAACTTTGAGTTTTATTAACATAAGTGATCAATAAACACAAATGGTTAATATTAGAAAACTTAAGGACTACAAAACTAATGGATTAATATTATAAACCCAAGGGATTAATGAACCCAAATAATTATTAATATTCTAAATCCAAGATGTTAAAAACCCAAGGAATTAATGAACCCAACTAGTTATCAGTATTATAAACCAAAAGGATTAATAAACCCAATAGATAAATATTATAAACCCAAAGGATTGGTAAGCCCAACATACTAGTATTATAAACCTCCTGGATTAATATTAAAAGCCTTAATATTACAAAGTATAAATCCAAGATAGTAATATTAAAGTCAAAATAAATCCAATAGATTAATATTACTATTAAACCCAAGATATTAATATTCTAAACCAAGGGATTAATAAACCCAAGGATTTTTTTTGTAAATCCAATGGATTATAAACCTAGGAAATTTAAATTAAACCAAAGGATTAATATTATATACCTTATGAATGATAATATAACCTAGGAATATGAACCCTTAGATTAATAAAACCAAGAGACTAATATCATAAAATCGAGGGACTAATAAACACAGGGGATTAGAAACCCATGAGGAACATATTAAACATAATTATTTAATATTATAAACCCAAAGGATATAAACCCTAAGGTAAATATTATAAATATTATGATCAATATTATAAGATTAATATTAAACCATAATATTAATAATATAAAGCATAGGCTTAATATTAAATGGTAAGAATATAAAATCTAGGATTAATACTAGAAACCCTAGGAACAATATTATAAACCCAAGGGATTACTGAACCCATTGGATTAATATTAAAAACCCGAGGAAATATAAACCTGAGAGAATAACATAGACCCTAGGATTAATATTAAACCCCACGAATATAAACCCTGATATTAATATTATGAACCTTAGGATTAATATTATAAACCCAAGAGATTAATATTATAAATCCAAGGAAATAATAAACCTAAGGGATTAATATTATAATGCAAGAAATTATAAACCCATGGGAATAATATTAAATCGAAGGGATTAATATTATAAACCCAATGGATATAGACCCTAAGATAAATATTATAAACCCTAAAATAAACATTTTACCCTAAGATTCATATCATGAACCTTACGATTAATATTAAAAACCCAAAGAGAGAACAGTAAACCATAGGATGAATATTAAACCCTAGGAATATAAACCCTAAAAAACCCTAGGAATATGAACCCTTAGGTTAATAAAGTGAAGGGATTGATATTATAAAAACAATGCACTAATAAAAACAAGGAATTAATACTAAAGACCTAAAAAATCCAAATGATTAATATTTTAAACTCAAGGTATATTAACCCTAAGATGAATATTATAAACCCTAAGACAAACATGGTTGATCATGGTTAGTTTTCATATTGAGACAATATTTATCACAATGCAATGTTGGACAATGGTTGACCATGATTTATTTTCATATTGAGAGAGTCTTTGTTACAATGTGACGTTATACCATGGTTGACTGTGATTAACCATAGTTGACCATGGCTTAATATTAAAACCCCAAGGGAATAACATTAAACCCTAGGATGAATATTAAATTGTAGGAAAATAAACTGTGAAATTAATCAACCCAAGGGATTAATATTGTAAACATTAAATTTAATATAAAACCCTAGGAATATAAACCTTATGATTAATATTATAAACCTAATGGATACGACGTTGGACCATGGTTGATAATGGTTGGCGATGGTTGATTTTGATATTGTGACATTTTTTTTCACAATGTGATGTTGTACCATGATTGACCATTATTAATTTTCATTTTGAGACAATATTTTTCAAAATGTGACATTTGACCATGGTTGACTATGAATGAAGATGGTTGACCATGAGCGACTATGGTTGATTATGGTTGATGATGATTGAGCAAGATTGATTTTCATATAGAGACAATATTTGTCATAATGTGACATTGGATCATGGTTTATCATGGTTGACCATGGTTGACCATGATCATAAACCCAAGGGATTTATATCAAACCCTAGGATTAATATTATAAACACTATGAATAATATTATACCCTTGAAATATGTACCCTTATAGTAATAAACCCAAGGTATTGGTATTATAAACCTAATGGACTAATAAACAGAAGGGATTAATACTAAAAACCCAAGGGAATAATATTAAACATAAGGGTTCAATATTATACACCCAAGGTATATGAACCCTAAGATAAATGTTATAAACCCAAAAATAAACATGATTGACCATTGTTGACCATGGTTGATTTTCATATTAACACAATATTTGTCATCATGCGACATTGGACCATGATTGATCATGATTGATTTTCATATTGAGACAGTTGTTGTCACAATGTAAAGTTGGACCATGTTTGACCATGGTCGGTTTTCATATTGAGACAATATTTGTCACAATGCGACGTTGGACCATGGTTGACCATGATTGAATATCATATTGGCACAATCTTTGTCACGATGCGATGTTGGAGCATGGTTGACCATGATTGATTTTCATATTGAGACAATATTTGTCATAATGCGACGTTGGAGCATGGTTGACCATGGTTTATTTACATATTGAGATAATATTTTTCACAATGTGATGTTGGGCCATGGTTGACCATGATTGATATTCATATTGAGACAATATTTTTCACAATGCAACGTTGGAGCATGGTTGAACATGATTGATTTTCATATTGAGACAAATTTTGTCACAATGTGACGTTAGACCATGGTTGGCCATGATAATATTATTTAATGTTATTAATATTAATAATTAATGTTAAAATTAAACATGGTTGACCATACTTGACCATGGTCGATTTTCATATTGACATAATTTTTGTCAGAATGCGACGTTGGACCATGGTTGACCATGCTTGATTTTCATATTGACACAATCTTTGTCACAATGTGACATTGGACCATGGTTGACCACGATTGATTTTCATATTGAGACAATATTTTTCCATTGATTATGGTGACTATGGTTAACCAAATATGAATATGATTGACCATGGTTGGATTGATGTTATAAACATTATGAAAAATATTATACCCTCACAATATGGACCCTTATATTAATAAACCCAAGGGATTTGTATTATAAACCCAAGGGACTAATAAACGCAACAAATTAATATTAAATTCCCAAGGGAATAATATTAATCCTATGGGTTTAATATTATAGACCCAAGGTATATGAACCCTGAGAGAAATATTATAAACCCTAATATAAACATGATTGATCATTGTTGACCGTGGTATATTTTCATATTAACACAATCTTTTTCATAATGCGACATTAAACCATGATTGATCATGATTGATTTTCATATTGAGATCATTGTTGTCACAATGCAGTGTTAGACCATGGTTTACCATGGTTGTTTTTCATATTCAGACAATCTGTTTCACAATGCAGCGTTGGACGATGGTTGACCATGATTTATTTTCATATTGACACAAATTTTGTCACAATGTGACGTTGGACCATGGTTGACCATGATTGATTTTCATATTGAGACAATATTTGTCATAATGCGATGTTGGAGCATGGTTGACCATGGTTTATTTTCATATTGAGATAATCTTTGTCACAACGACGTTGGAGCATGGTTGACCATGGTTGACCATGCTAATATTATTTAATATTATTAATATTAATAATTAATGTTAAAATTAAACATGGTTGACCATCGTTGACCATGGTTGATTTTCATATTGACATAATATTTGTCAGAGTGCGACATTGGACTATGGTTGACCATGATTAATTTTCATATTGACACAATATTTCTCACAATGCGACGTTGGACCATTATGTGGGATCCCTCTAGAGGTTCAAGGATCAATACCGAGTGGCTCCTCTAAAAAGTCACGAGAAAAATTGGGGCCGAGCTCATGAAAATAATGACAATGTGCTGGGAACAAGTATCCATGATAATAAGACCAAACTTGTAGTGATAATTTTGTAAAATAAATTTGAATCCTATGGTGGTTTGAATGAATATTCTAAGAAAAAAATGAAGAATTGATTTCGAAATTGAAGCATTCGAATAAAAAGGAGACCTTCGAATTTGTAAATAATCTGACCATGGAAAGACATATCCTTGTAAGCATCAATGATATAACAAACAACAACACTTTTCCCTACAAAGTATTTTAAAATTTTCTGAGATAGTCAATGTTATGAAATAAAAGAATAACAACACTTTTCCATAAAAAGTACACTTAAAATTTCTGATTTGTTAAGTCAATGTTATGAAATGGAAGAATCTAAGTTCTTTGATAGCTTGTGCAATTACCTAAAGACCGTTACACTCATAAAGTTTATGGAAGAAACCAAAAATATCTCTGTAACTAAAGGCCAATATTGGAAGCAGGACGAAGTATCAAGTTTTCAATATAGTAATATGAACTGATCAAGGAAGAGCAGATTTTATGGAAGATCTAAATCAATGACAAAATCCCAAAGACATCCAAATATCTGTAAACTACATATCTATGAATCTCTAAAGATCTATGATGCTTTGAAAAGCAGGATCATATACTACATCAATAAAGCCGACATGTTTAAAAAGGAACCAAGACAATGCAAGAAACTCAATAAAATTCATGAGGTTAAAGGAATTGAGGCACCTTGTTTGAAGAATATTGGCACTTGACAATTGAAGACAAAGGACAAGAACAACAACAATTTTCCATACAAAGTATTCTAAAAATTTTTGAGTTTTCAAGCCAATGTTGTGAATGGAAGAATCTAAGTTCTTTGACAACTTGTGCAATGACCTGAAGAACATTACAATCATAAATTTTATGGAAGAAACCGAAACTATCTCTGTAACTAAAGGCCGAGATTGGAAGCAGGACGAAGTATCAACTATTCAATATAGTAATATGAACTAATAAAGGAAGATCAAAGTTTATGGAAGATCTAAATCAATGAAAAAATCCAAAAGACATCCAAATCTCTGTAAGCTACATATCTATGCATCTCTAAAGATCTATGATGCTTTGAAAATAATGATTATCTACTACATCAATAAATCTGACCTGTTTAAAAAGGAACCAAGACAAAGCAAGCAACTCAATAAAATTCTTGAGGTTAAAGGAGTTGAGGTACCTTGGTTGAAGAAAGTTGGAAGTTGACAATTGAAGACAAAGGACCAGAACAACAACACTTTTCCATACAAAGTATTCTAAAAATTTCTGAGTTTTCAAGTCAATGTTATGAAATGGAAGAATCTAAGTTCTTTAACAACTTGTGAAATGACCTGAAGAAAATTACACTTATAAAGTTTATGGAAGAAACTGAAACTATCTCTGTAACTAAAGGAAAATATTGGAAGCAGGATTAAGTATCGAGTGTTTAATATAGTAATATGAACTGATCAAGGAAGAGAAGTGTTTATGGAAAATCTAAATCAATGACAAAATCCAACAAACATCCAAAACTATGTAAACTACATATATATGCATCTCTAAAGATCTATGACGCTTTAAAAAGAAGGATCATCTACTACATCAATAAAGCTGGCCTATTTAAAAATGAACCAAGACAAAGCAAGCAACTCAATAAAATTCCTCAGGTTAAAGGAGTTGAGGCACCTTGGTTGAAGAATGTTGGCACTTGACAATTGTAGACAAAGGACCAGATCTTTAAGTGTAAAAATTGATGAGAATATATGTATTTTTTTTGTGACATAACTTACATTCTTATGGCTTACACAAAAGTTCTTTTCCGAATAGCAAACACGAAGACAATTATCATCATCGCATCTTTGAATGGAAATCTGTGAACATATTCAAAAAAGTGTTTGTAATAAAACAATTCGTTTCAAGTTATATGCAAAAAACAATGTGTTGGCTTCAATAGATTCAAACTAAAAAATAGAGTGTAATAAACAGAGATGCAAAAAACAGAGTGTAATAAAATAAATTCAAACTTTCAAGGTAAAGTGCAAACTTAATACTAGTAATGAATGCATAATGAAATCCATGTCTTCCAGCAATTTCAGGAATAGCTAAAAAGGAATTTCATCACTATAAACAACTTTTGTGAAATGGGAATCAATTTCCATCTGCAGTTTTTACATTCATGGTTATAGTATGTGGTAAGTTTTACTATTCAAGAATTATGCAATCTGTATCATGTTTGACTCTTGTTAACAATTTTCACTTATAGATTAAACGATTTTCTAGGTCTGTTTTTATATAACCATTCTGTAAAATTGGTTCGTTTATGTTTTTTTTTCCCTATGCTTGATTAATTAACACGCCAACATGAAAAATATGGATCCATTATAAAAATATGTCAAACATGCCCACATGAGTGTGGTCTAGTGGTAAGCAGCAAGGCGATTCTATTAACAAAGAGACTCTGGTTCAAAAAACCCCCCAAGTGGGTGCAGACGAGACCAGGTACAGATCATAGGTGACTTAGATATGCAACCCTCATAGCACAGTAGCTTTCACCAAAGAGACTCCATGAGACAATTTCTAAAAACAAAACAAGACAAAACAAAAATATGTTACAACATCATAAGGGGTCAAACTGCCAAAGATTGAATTGTAAGATTTTTGGAAAGGAGATGAATGGATGGATGAGCCATTTAAAATACCACCTTTGTAGAAATCCTAAGACATGGGGTACGACTCTCACAGCCAATCAACACCAGAACTAAAACAAAGAGCTTATTCGAATAGTAAGGAAGACAGAGGATATGTGGCTTGAATTTGCAACTGGAGGAATAGAACTAACTGCAAGAACCATATGCATATTGGGGATGGCCAGAAGGGAGAAGGACTCCAAAGGTTCACCTTCTACAATAAAATTTCCTTTCTTCATTCCCATAACTAAGCCGAGGCATAGCCATCCATCAAATCAATTGATGAAAAACATGAAGAAACTAATAGGGTTGTGGGAAATGGTTTCCTATGCAACGAACTACTTATCATTTCTCAGTTGCTCTACCATGAAATGATTCATTTTTCTGAAATTATTGGCACGGGATATGAGTTCCCTACCTATGACAGGTTCAGGTAAGCAATTCTTCAAAAGGAAAAGAGCAATAACAACACCAGATTGGAAGACCTTAAAAAGTAAAGAGAAACAAAAGGTGCACAATAATGTCTTGCGGTTGTAAGGATAGGAAGAGTAAGACCCTCATAAATTTTCAGTTTATTGTCCCAAAGGAACAATGTTTATTAAATCCAGTTACGCAATTGCATAAATAAAATATGGGCCGTTTTTATATGAATTTTTGAATGCATTTATCCAAAAGATACATGTGCAACATGTTGTACAAGTCATAATAAGTAATTCTTCTAGTTCTAATTATGTGGACACTGACAAGATGTTCATGGAGAAACACCCCACATTCATTTGGACTTCTGGTGCTGACCATTATATCGACCTAATTTTTGAGGACATGTGCAAAATTTACTTTATCAAGGATTATCAATCAGTGAGGAACATCACATAATTCTTATATAACCATGCATATGATCTTAGCCTAATGAGGAAAATGAAAAGAAAAAGGAATTGGTGCATCCTACCTTCACATCTTCTGCCACCACCGCCATTTCTCTTCAACCTATCCTCAGTTGTATATTGGAGATGAAAATGATGTTTAGTTTAGATGAGTAATATGATAGTATATCTAGCAATAAATAGAAAGGTAAAAGTATTACTAAAGTATTGTATTGTAGGGAAAAAGTAGAGGTTTTAAAAGTTAGAGAACGTTTGGTAAAGATTTTTTACCTAGTCGATGGTGATTAATACATAATAGGATACCTATATGAGGCAAGGGTTAGTGCAAACGAAGTTACCCATTATTCATATGAGGTCCATGGCAAGTTGGAGCATGAAAACATATAACAATTTGGGATTTAATTGATCAACAATGCATCTAAACCATCATCCCATTGATCAGCCGAGTTGTACCTCAGCCGAGACCATGATTTTAGTTTCTATGGAAACACTACGTAAGAACTTCTTCCACCTTCAGAGGATCATGCCTAATCCAGTTGACCATTCAACCATAACAAGAAACATGGAGATGTATAGATTGGGCACTAATTTATTTGTCTTTGAAATGGGAGTATAGGGAAGAAAAACTAATTTCTTTTCTTTCTTTCATATTTTCTACTAGGAAAAAATGTAAATGTAATCTATTTCTTACTTTCTTAATTTCTCGTAGATATGTGGTGGGAAAATTATGGCCGGGAAAGCACCAAATTTATAGATATTTTCCATATCGTTGCCTAGACAGACTTGTTCTAAAGTCGCACTCACAAATTGAGTGTGTTTCCAAAAATACACAAAGGTGCAACATGTTAAGATATATGTGTCTTAATAATAATACTTACATCTAATACAATCCTTGATTATGGCCGAAGAAAACCGAGAAAACACTCGTATATGGACACCATTTCCTTATAGAAAATATTGGACACAGGGTACAAATGGTTGGTGACGACATAGCCATGTTATGGAGAAGTCATTCAAATTGTTAGATGAAGATGGAGTGGATCAAAAGATAGGTTGCGTAGAAAAATGTCCTACAAAACATAAAAGGAGAATGAGGAAAGTTAGGTGCTAGCCTATGTACCTATACGTATTGAGATACGAATTAGTAAGAATTCAACTCGTTAATGCAAGACCTTCTCTACTAGAGGATGACATGTTACCTTTTCCCATAAAAAATGGATTCGAGAGGTAATTCTCTCCACCCATCACCCAATGATGGACTCCAGAATGAAAATCCCCAAACCTCACTTATTTTAAGGATTTTGGCGATTATTTTAGGGATGTTAACCAAAGTGGCTAATTTTGAGCATTCAACAAGGAAACTAGCCTACAAGCAATGGTTGTGACTTCGCCTTTAATTATGAGGGACCCAAAGATGGAGATCTCTCTTTAGTCAATTCAAACAGCATGCAAATCACCTCTTATTTGCAAGTAAAACTGAAATTTGAGCAATAAATATAAATTTTCCTTGTATACGTACTCCAAGAGAACAAATAAGGAGAATAAGAAGATATTTTTCTAAGACAAATACCAATGGGATAATCAAGTTTCTTCCTAGTCAATTTTCCTTTGGTAAAATAATTATACCTTTTCATTCCATCCTTCTTGCATTTTCTAGTTAGGGCACCAAAAAGAAGAAGCCAGGTTTTTTTAACATCCTCATGTCCAAATATTTCTCGAGTCGAAGAACACACAAGCTTTTTATAGATGTCACCATCCCTAGAAAGCAAAGACGAAAAGTAAAGCAGGGCTTTTTTCTTGTTCATCACCTTGTAAAATGTATCACAACTCTTTGAAATTAATGATTAAAAATAAGCAATATAGAGAAAACATGGATCAAATAAAATCTCCACTAAATGGCACATATTAAAAAAACTGCATATGCCAGACATGTGCAACCAAAGAAAAATTGCCAATCTACCCGCACTAGATGTGGAACTTTACATATCTACATAAATTAACACCGTTAAGTAACACCAAACATCATCAAAGTAACATTCGTAAAAAGCAAGCAAGAGTTTCGATCCACAATAAGCACAAAAAACTAAATATTACAAGCACCCAATGGGTCTTCCTTTTTCCCCGCAAACATATTTCTATCGTCTCTTTTCCGGATATGCATCCTCGATCGAAACTGTGGCCTAAAGTTCCAATCTCTTAAGGTTAGTCAAATTATATTACAACAGCCTTTGAAAATAGACAATTCAATCAAATATAAAATTAATCTCGTAAGATTTAACAAACATACTTTTCTGTACCGCATCCCATCGTACCAGGACTCGAAGTTCCAACTTCGTAAGTCACCAAATTATATTACAACAATCATAGAGCAGACAATTCACCAAATATAAAATTAATCAAAAATTTAACAGACATACCGTCCGTACTATGTTGTGGTCAAATAACACCTATCCGAATATCACCAATTAGGAAATGAATTACCACCGCATCAAGAAAATTACTCATCTTGTGGATGTATCACCAAGAATTACTAGGCTTCCGGATGTATCACTAAGAAAAATTATACAACACCTCATGAGTTGTTATCTTTAAAGAAACACATAATCGAAACATAAACACCATGATGAATCTCAAACTAGAAGAAGGAAACTAGGAACCGAGGCTAAACGAATTCGTTATTGATAATGAGGCAAGATAGGTAGACCTTGATAGCTTTAGGCTTTCGCTATCATAGCAGATGAGAAATGGAATTAGAATGAGCATTTATATAATGAATTCATTCTATAAGGAAGAAAGCAACACAACATAATTTCTTGCTAATGTTATACAAATTGATTTATGAATTTCGTTTATAACTCTTTAGAACAATCATTGAAAGCGTAAGACATGAAATGGAATTGAGAAGGAATTTTATTAAATGAAACACGAAGGAGATACACCCTATAAAGCGACCACATGAATCCCAAAATTCTTACCTAACCGCTCTCGTATTATCAAAAAAAAAAAATCTCCAAGAAGCGTAGCTCTCCCGTGATATATCCAATATCCAACCCCTCTATTACAAAAACATTTTTTATAGGCAAAATTACAAGGGCCTATTTTTCCAAAACAATAAATATATTTTTGCAAAAATAAAAATAAAAATGATATCAAGGTACAAATATAAATACTTGCAAAAAAGACCGATGGCACATTTACGCGAATCGATTTGTATGTCCAATTTTAAAAATAGAAATCCCAACTACCACAAAAACATTCAAAATAAAATGCACTTCTATGTGTTAGCCATTTCTTCCGGTGTAAATTTGTTGACTTAGTGAAATGCAATGTAATCCCGATTGAACCCTCGTGCCATTAGATCCTTGATATCCTTTCTAGCAAGAAAACCATTAATCTAAAAATGGAAGGAAAACATTAACATTAGTGAGAAGAACTACATACTTTTTTTCAAAACACATTCATAAAAAATGAACCAATTCTTCTTGCCTATCATGATTAAATGGACCAACTTCTGTATTAAATCCATCAGAGAAGGCATCCAACATATGGCGAGGTAAGGGATGCCCTTATATTCAAATTGTATATATGTATTGAGGTAAGGGGTACATATAGTTTTATAGGTATGTAATTATATTGTTTTTATGGAATAGATACGAAATTAATGTTTGAATGAAACATGACTACAAAAAGATGAATGGCTAGTGAAAGAAACTTACACCAAAAAGTAGGTAGCAAAAAAAGGTTGAGTTATCTCGAACATTAACCATTTGAAGTATTCACTAGACCTAAAGCCAAAAAGTACAAAATTAACATCATATTCATACAAACAAATCCACAAAAATATGACCAAAAACTATTTATAAATAATCCAACATATGGAAATACATAAGGAAAGTGAAAGTAGAATGTTTTGAAAATTAACCTTGTTCAAATTTTTCACAAAACCTGAAAAAACTTTGTAATCACTTTCTTCTAATTTGTATGTATCATTATTAGCATTGTATGATAAGTTTGCGATTGCTATAATAGATTCAATTTGTACAAAATCATGATCAAATCAAATCATACTTATACATGCGTTGCCCCTTTATTCTACTATACCAACATAATTTAAGCTTGATGCCTTGTAATCTATCCAAAAGGTTGATGTCATTATGGTAATCAAACGCCCTATTACCATCCTTCTTCCTTATTCTTTGAATCCTTCAAATGTACCACATTCCATAAGAAACACCTTTTCTGTACTTCGAGGAACACCTTTTCTTGAAGTATGTTCAGTGGGGGAAATTGAGTTGTTTTCAAACAACACCCCACAATCTGATGCAATTCCAAAGCCACTGAAACACCTTGTAAAGTATTCCATCTCGCCCAAAGTAGACCCCACTTCACTTTTGTCAACCTATCTTTGGATAATGTTGGATTTCCATTCAACTGACTAACCAAACATGCTTTGAACATACCCTTACCATCAAGATTTACCACTAGTTTTATAGTTTTGCTTACATTTTCATCAGTGGAATCTAAAATTTCATTCAACTCATGTCTCCACTCACTTTCAATTATTTTCAATTCACTTTCATTCTGTACTAATGAAGATGAAGATTGAAATATAGAGTTGGAACATCTCGGTGGAGAATCATCAACTACTTAATCCACAATTTGGAATGTTGAATAATCTTTATCCTCTGTCCATGGTTTAACCCACCAAGAACATTGAGTGTAATTTTCTGTTTCATTTCAAGAGTTGATAAAATGTCTTGTGCATCCATCAATCCATTCTTAAGGGTCATAATTTTAGCATCTATGGATATTGAATCATATTGCGACAATATGTCAATGTTTTGTATTGTTTCTTGGTGCAATTTATTCCAAATGTTTTCTTTCTTCTTATGGGATTTATTAAAATGAAGCCCTTGGGAATTTTATTCTTCTTCAACAACTATATTAAGGGTTCCAACAACATGAAGCAAGCAGAAATCATAGGCCCTCTACCCCAACCATCCCACCAAATTTGCTAAAGAAGTTCTCACATACATTCCACCTTACTTATGAAAAACACATGGCAAGTTAGAAAGAGTTGATCTCAAAACAATCTCATCAACAAATCGTAAAATGGCAAGAAATTCTCACATCTTGATATGTCACCGATGAAATTTATGTTGACATTAGTATGAGATCGTTTTTGTACCCAACATAACCATAATGCGAAGAAATGATGAACTCGTGAAGCATTTTTGCACTCTTTCCCGCAGGCTCAAACTAAGAGGAGATAAAGATGTCAATGTAGCTAGTCAATCATTAGGTAAGTCTTTGTAGCTAGTGTCCTCTCTAACTTTCCACTTGGTGTACTTCTCAACTCTTTCAAACACCTCTGAACATGCCTTGAAGCAATGCGTTGTGCGGAACCCCAATTTTGTCAATCCATCCACTCTATATTTTCACACTTAAGCTTGTTATCATCCACTTTAAAAGTGCGATAAACCATTCTGACATGGCCAAAACTTATGTACTCATTTCCTAAAACCAATTCTCACGACCGCTAAACAAAGGATTCACTATTTTTGTCACAGATGTAATCTGGTCATGAAAACTACATTGGGTAAACTATCAGACAACTCAGTTTAGCCCTCCACCTTTCCCAAGGAATTTGATATCGAAGACCCGATGTTGATGAATAATCCTTGGCACAATTTTTCTTCTTCTCGCTATCCCCATTCAAGGAATGGCCAACAATAGGTCCCAAATTATTTTCTATGTGTTTCCTTCAATATAAATCTTCTACCTTTTCCCATTGTTGAAAAACAATCCGCATTGAATTTATTGCATGTTGATGAACAAATCCACAACCAAACAAGGAATGTTTTCATGTAAAGGCTTTTGCAATATTAAATACTCAGCATAATGCCCAATAACATTGTTTTTTAAAAGAATTTGTTATAATTCCCATAGCCGCATCTCTCACCAACTATCACCAATAAATGTGATTGGCATTGATCTTCTTCTTTCAAACCACGTACCCCACTAGTGTATTTTTGCTACCCACCTAACATATTTTTTCATAATTGCTCTCATCTTCACCGCATACGAGAATTGGTCCATATATACCATGTTTGGCTTTATACAGGTCAACAATTTTTTCCAACTCCGCTCAAAAATGTGTTCGTGTTCCCTTGACATTTCAACTGCCTCCCACCTGCCTTAAATTTGTGTATATTGAAGGACCATTCAAATTCGAAGCTAATAAAGTTAAGTGTAATCTAGGACCTCCCCATAATTTTATCATCTCTTTACAAAGGGATTTTGGGATGTACTATACCTTCTCCCCTGCTTTTTTCATGAATCAAGTTATGAAATATATCCTTGACAAATTCCCTAACCGTATCTTTACCTTGTAATTTTTCTTGCTTATGTGCTCACAAATATCCTTACAAAACCTAAAGACATCCTTCCTTTCTTATGATTCAAACAACCTTTCCTTTAGAGATCTTCATCTAATAGAGAGTGTAGCAACCTTTGTCCCTTCTCCTACCAAAGAGTCAGCATTTGACCCACAAGTTGTAAATTTGTAACTCCTTGCAAATGGTTCTCCAATTCATTTTGTCAAATAGTCCAATCTTCTACCTTTTCCGTATCTCACCACTTATTTTTATCATGCACCTTGGTTCACTACACTGTATCCCGAATTCATTACATTCCTAGAACCAACTTACAAAATTCACATGTTAATAACTGTGGGGGCGGTCCCCGTTTCGCAACTCCCTTCCGGAAAAAAATGAATATGCCTATATGTACCATCAATACAACATTCAATACCCTCATAACATAACATGATTCTGGTATGATTCTCTATGGCCCATAATTTTCCACCCCTTTGATCATCCATTAGGACCTTTGTTTCCAATCTCTCCCCATTTCTATAAATATAAGGATACCAATACCCCCAACATTGTAGTAACAAGGGAGAAAATTGAGCTATAATAAGATGACAACACAATAATAATAAGAAAAAAATTAGAAGTACGATAAATAAAATAATATAAAAATTCATATTCAAGTTTAGTCTAAACTATTAATTAACCACTAATTAACACACCCGGGCGAGAAGGAGATGCACTTGTAGAACCCCTATGTAATACCGATGGTGATGATGGCACTAAGAACCTAGTCAAACTTTTTGGGACTTATCATTAGTAGGCTTTTAGGTCTCCCCAATCGTGCACCTCACCCAATCTCCCGATGTGAAGCCTCATTTGTAGTAGTAGTAGTATGCTTCTTTGATTTCATGTGTTCATTTAGAGAACTCGAAAATATTACCACTTTTTGGCACTAAACAAAGCCATTTATTGCATCGTGTACATTCGACCACATTTTTCATGTCTCCATAGTCCGCAAGTGTTGATTCCACCACCTTGAAAAAACTAGGTTTCGTGTCTTGTTGAAATCATCTATAAGTTTGATCGTTTTCGATCAATATGAAATCAAACTCCAACCACCGTTGTTTTTTGTACTTTTCTACATGAAGGAATTCTCATCACCACTTCACATTGAGGCATTGTTGATGGGATGTTGTTTTCATATGATGGTTTTTGGAAGTTGCGCATTGTTCGCGCTACCAAGGATACATCGCCCGTTCCATAATCAATGCCACAAATTTCACAATGGATCTTTATTTTAGATTCTCCCTTTTCGAATATACTTTGAGAGTAAGTTTCTCATTGATGACTTCTTCCATTAAACTTTTCACTTTTTTTTTCCTAAGATTCCAACACACAAGGATCAACAATTGTGGCTTCTTCCACTCACAAAGGCATATTTTCAACTCTTGGTTGTTTATCCACAGGTTCCTCCACATTCTCTTCAATGTTTTCAAATATTGGTATTGTTTCCACTGCATTTGAACCCCTTGTTTCCACATCAAATGTGCCTAGTTTCCTCTTGATGCCTAAAAGTGTTGTATAAAATTTCCATTTCTTCTCTTGATTTGGATTTCCATCATGGATAAAATCAAAAGGGTATTCAATGATTCCATCATCCACAATCTCATCATGAATTTCAGAAAATGTACAACCTTCTTAACACCTAACAATGCCAATGACAGGTTTCTCTTCATCGATAGTAATTTTATAAGACAAGTCCATCCGTTTTTGCACATAAATAATTGAAAAAGTATGTAAAATTCCACAAACATATTGGTTTATTATGAAAAAAGAGAAAGGAAGCAAGGTATGCACTTTTAATTCAAAGCTCCAAAAAACATGAACAAATCTTACTATTGCGATGAAACACCTTGATTCAAAATGTACTATCGATGGATTCCTCAAATGGAACTAAAACCGTAACAAACATAGTACTAAAACGTATTTGAGAGTTGGAACTAAAACCAGAAATAAAACAGAAAATAAAATAGACGGAGAGTTGATTTATTGATTCAAACATTGACAAACTTATAAGCAAGCTTAGGCCCTAAATCTACCTCAATTTTGGCCCTATTTACATCATTTTTTTGTGTCCTAAAGAGGTCAAAACCAAACCATCGTAGCTTTTATTGTTTGCTAGTATGAAATGGATTTTATTCAATTTATTGTTCTCTAGTATCTAGGGCTTGTGATTTTATTCAATTTACTGTTCGCTATTATTCAAGTACCGAACTTCTGATCTAGTTTTTATATGGGTTTAGATACTATCATTAATCATCTCTACATCCTGATGTTGCATACTCACGAATTCTTTCTCTGCAATTTACTTTAATTATGATCAAGGGTAAGTTTTCTCTCTCCTTTAACTAACAGTAATATTCATATTAATCATGCAACAATATTTTGTAAGGGTAAAATCTTAGTTGTACTGATAGGAATATTCATATAGCTAGTCCATTAGCTGTTTTAAATGTCTTTTATATGCATTCACTTTTTCAGAGTTACCTGGTATTTATAATGATGCTTATTTGTGTTTTATATACTCTTTGTAGGCTTGTCCGATGATGATCTTAGGTCCATCTGATAGCACATCTAGTGATTGCATAATAGTGCATCTCTACCCAAAAATCTTAAACAAGTCAACTAGAGGAACAAGGATCCTCACCTTCAATAATTATTGTGCAACATCAGAACTTACTAGTGGACCAAGAGGTAAAGTGGATGCAACAACCTATGGAATGGTATTAGGAGCTAAATGCTTATTATGTATTATGTTTTCAAAGTTTTCAACTTATTGTCCTTTCCTAGGTACATCAATATTAGGCTGGGAAGCAACTGATTCGTTAACTAGAAAAATGTCTTGATCATTTAATTTAAATTTTTATTGTTTTGATCTTATTTAATTTAATGTGAGAAATTATTGCAAGAGATTTGGCCCCAATGCTAGATTCATTAGGGAGGGCCAGAGTGCTAATCACATTTGAGAACAAGTAAGAAACCAAAAATATCAAACCCACTCTACCAACAAAACAACCCTCCCAACCTATTGTAGACCATATCAGTGTCATATAATAGGTAACTATCCCCATTATGAACTTCTCAACCTCCTTTTTCATATCTCTGAACTCCCCACTAACAAACAATCCAACTATGCATACCACAGTAGCAACTATGGATGTGAAAATTTGCATCTACAGAACCACTGCAAAGGTCTCCTTCTTTATAACCACATTGAATACAAGTTGCATCAATGGAAGAAGCAGTCGATAGATTGCAGAAGCTGCAACAGTGAAAATGAAGTCTACTATGTACTTGGCAGTATTCACTCCCTTAGGCCTTTCACCATTTGAATGAACGGCAAGCAGATTGCACCCAAAGTCAGAAAAACCAGAGAATTCAAGATATATGGAGTAATTTTTTGTATGTTCAATATCAATGCAAATACAACATTGAAGGCTAGTTGGCTTGAACAGAGAAGTGAATAGGTCGAAACAGGCATATAAGAGATACCTCATGAGTAAAGCAGATTATAACTCCATGCACATGAAGGTACATGCACAATCAACTACCCGACCCGGGTTATCTAGATTCTAGACAAACTCACTGAAATCCAAAATTCCTTGCTTAACAGTCTAAAAAAAACATGAGGTTGTTTGAACTTTGTACATGGTGTAACCTTGTGTCACTCTTGTAATTAACCCATGGCCATGTACTTGAGAAAGCTTGGGTAACACTTCTTTGAATTTTTCTTTTAAGTCATGGTTCATGGGAAAGAGAGACCATCACATTGTTATAAATGTTGGTAGACCGAAGGAAATTTCGTAGCAGAGCCTTCAGATTTCAAATGAAGGTTTTCTAAATAGCTATGTCAGATCCTATATATATACACACGAACACACAAAGTATACTTCACATATGCTTCAGGACAACTCCAATGAATTTATATGAAGGTGAATTATTTGGATAAAAAGATCTATGTTATAGACTGACCTCCTTGCCCCAAGGAACCCTCTATTTTACATACATAAGAAGAAGGAGATTTGTTAGTATGATACAAATTAAAGAAGGTTCCACATAATGAGAATATCCACCTCATCTAGGGGTCTATTAACTGTCATAACAGAAAATGTCTTAGACATGATTGTTGATCCTAAACTACTGATTGTGTATAAGCTCTAACTTGGGATTAATGTCTAAAACCCTGCCTAGCTTTAGACCTTCAAGGTTGTAAAACATAAGGATAATTAGACAGAGGGATAGTTTGCAGAAGTTTTAAATCACCACTTACACCCTTGTATATGTCCAGGAGAGCAATGACCGTGGCCACAAAACTTCATCATGCAATTGTACCTTAAACCCTCAGCAGCAAAAAAAAAGTAATAATGAAAATATGTAAGAAAAATGAAGGGGGAGTCAGTTAAGTATAATTTTCTTGAAATGGTTCTAGCCAAAATAACATTTTAGTAACAAGTTATGCCACAAGCTCCAAGTTTCGAGATTAAAATTTATATGACATCATCAAATTTCCTATTATAGAGACTGGGGGACTATTTTACCCCAGGGGAAAGGTCATAAAACTTAAAAGGTTGATCTAGATGCAGTTTAGTCTAAATGGTATAATATTTGGTGCAGGAAATTGTTTCTACGTGTATGCAGGGAATATTCCTAAAAATGTGGATGCCTATCATGGAAGGACATACAATCAATCCTTAGAAATCAAATTCAGCAAGCCCTAAAGGGTAGCAAGAAATGTAATTCAGCCAATATCCCATCTCATAATTCTTCTTTTGCCCTAGGATTCAACCCAATAGGATAAAAAATATAAAATAACTCTTGCATGATGATGATCATTGAGGTCACAAGACCAATCTGCATTTATTATTAGAGAGATACCTCTGGTCAATGAAGGTGATATCTTGGAATATATGAGAAATTAATGTTAAAAGCAAGAAATTACTCTTACACAATAAGATATGTATTGAATCACATGATACTCTTATGTTTCAAGAAAAAAAAAGTTATAGTATTATGATAGAAACCCTACTCAAAAACTTTTGGAAAAAGGGAAAATTGACAACCATAGATTCCAAAGGCATGGTTGGTGACATTGTCATTATTTGGAATCTAAACATGATTCTACTTCACAATTTATTTTCCATAGAAATAAGTTTAATCGCTCAATTTTACCTCGTGATCCTCATAAAATGCATTCATCACCAATGTATATGGTGTGCATCTTCTTCTGGAAACACACAAATTCTTGCAGAGTCTTGCCAACTTTGTACATCTCAATGGAAATTATCATTAGATTCTAAGAAGGGATTTCAACCTTATTTCTTCCTTAGAGTAAAAGAAAAAGGATAAATTTTTAGACATGATAAATATAATGAAGCATTCAACACCTTTATCAGTGATATGAGACTGATTGATGTGGAAACCCTCAATGGGCTCAATGCTTGTAACAATAAATGTGGGGGATCACAACATGTAGTTTGCAATTGGAATATTTCTTGATTTTAGAATTCTTAATTCTCTGTGGTCAAGGTATACACACCAATATTCTCCCTTCAACTAGATTAGATCATTGGCCCATATCCGTCACTCTTAACAACCCAAGTATCCCCATCAAAAAGCTTTTTAGATTTTAAATTTTTTGGCTTTCCCACCCATACATTTATAAGAACATCAATCAATGGTGGAATCAAGATGTCATACACAAAAGGACTCTAATTTATCATTTCCATCATTTCCATCATTTCCAACAAATACTTAAAAACCTCAAACAACATCTCAAGACATGGAACATGATAGTCTTTTTAGACATTTTCCAAGCCCAAAAGATCTAGAATCAAGAATGGCATGCATTCAAAAAACAAATTATTCGTGGAAAAGATGAATCCCTTGTTGGCCAAGAGACATTTTTTCACCCACCCTAGTGAGTGACATCAACAAGAAAAAGTACTTTGTTGGTATAAATCACAAGTGCAATGACTCAAGAAGGAGAACACAACTCGAAATTCTTCCACAAATTGATGATTCGACATTGGAATTGTAATAGAATTACTCATCTCAAAAACAATCAAGGTAATAAGTTAACTTATCATCAACATATTTATCACAAACCAACAAAATTTTTCAGGTCTCTCCTCTCAAAACTCAAAGAGGACGGTTTCACTTCCATTCACATGATCACCAAACACATTCCCTAATTAGTCTTGAAAGAACATGCTGCCAGTCCCATGAGACCTGTCACTTTAATAGATGTAAAATTGAATGTCATAGATATGCATTACAGAAAATCTCCAAGTCCTCACGTTTTCACCACGAATATCTTCCACCACATTTGGTTCACCATTAAAAATGAGATCTAGGTATTAAAATAAAAGTTACACTAAATATGAGGTTCTTTTCCTTGCCTAGGAACTAGATTGAACTCTGCCATGTGAGGCCAAATTTTTATGCCATTTATGAATTGGTATCATAATAATGATTTTGAAAAGTACTGAGGAAGTTGTGAGTATTTTATGTTATGATTATGTTCAAACTCACTTGGAGTCACAATCCTCATGGAAAAGGGAGATCCATTGGATGTAAAATTCGCTTAATTTTTTTACAAACAATTTTTCCACTTATGTTGCTTCAAGGTGGCTTCATGGCATACTGACATTCACAGAATTATATTTTTTGTGCAATATCTAGCATAACAACAAGATCCATTTGCACAGCCACCACATTTTTGAAATCATGATGGTTGTGTTCAAGACCATGTACCATGTTCTCCAACCATCATTAGTCTTCCCCTAAATTTTCTTGAAGTTTATAAGGTACTAGATGGATCTTCTAGGGTTTTTTATGGACAACCCTATAGTCATCACCCCAGGTCTACTTAAATCTCTTCCAGGTAATCCTTAGTCGTCCCCATATACCCAAAAAATATAGTAGGAACTATTCCTCTCCCATTATTTAATCATAAAACCTAAATTCTAACTTTAATTTATGTTTAGTATTAGATTAGAGTTAAAAACATATTTGCATGCATTCTTAGCCATAAATAGGCTAGACATCGTAGCATATGAAGATCTAAATGTAGCCTAGATTGATTGAAAGAAAAACATTCCTAATTTGTTTTCTTAAATATTTATTAGTCTTTCTTAAATGGGAAGTCCTGCCAACAAATTATTGTAGGTTCCAACCTTCCAGCCATAGTCAGGTATGGCTAATCCTGAGCATTTGAAAAGATTCAAGTCCTCCAGCTACTAAGGAAAATGAAACAAAAATTCATATAACTAGTGCTAATATAGAAAATTTCACTGGAAAAGGTGAGTTTCTTTATAGAATGCATAAAAAATGTCATAAGCCACACCCTAAGGGTCAAGTTCATGTAGAAAAACATGTTTGATAAAGGGACATAGAAAATAAAAAGTAATGTGATACACGTCCCAAGGGTTTAATTTCAATATAACAGAACATGTATGATAGAGAGACATGAGACACAAATCCCAAGAGTTGAGTCCAAGAGAACGATATGAGACAGATATCTCTGTAGCTACTAGTGTAGTTAAAAAAAATCTAGATTCCTTTTCTTCAATTATCTATGCTTAGTTGTGAATCATTTATGATGTGTAATGGGTTTTTGTATGATATACCTTCCAAATTAATTTTACATATACTTTAAACCAACAAAAGACAAAAAGAGGAAAATTTTCACAATTTGTGTGGTTAATTGACAAAATTGACCCTTTGCATTATGTATATTGACGAGAAAATCCTAGCAAGAAAGGAAAAAGTGAAACACGAAGAAAATTCATGATTAGATGAATATGCGGATCATGCAAGAGAAAATATCAGATTGACGTGAGGTTTTAATTAGCATTAGTTTGAATCAAGTTATCATTGTCAGGTGAAGGTTATTGATGATCCAAAAGATATGCCAAGGACTTTTGAAGATTGAGGGAATTGAGAGAATTACATAATTATGTTGTGATAGTAGTAAAACATTGCCTAAGTAAATTTGAAGGATGCATATCATTGTTGTAAGTGCATAATAGAGGTGATGAGAGGTTTGTTTCAAATTTTCAAATGATTAGTGCATCCAAGAAATACAAGGTTAAAAGGGTCATCGCAAGGACAATGTCGCGATCATGCATTGAAGCTTATTGTCGTAAATCCACTTGAGACTCATAATCTTTTAGATGATAAATATATGTGTAACCAATTTCTATTCAAGGAGATTGTGTGGCCAAGAGAAGATCATTCTAGGAATAAGATAGAGATTATGCGCCCTACAAGAGTTGTATTGACTATACACACGGTTCCTTCATAATGCGCAACAAAAGGACATATTAGTCCATTCATGAAAATTTTATTTTAATGTGCATTTTGCAGGTATCATATTTTCACTATGTTGTTATGATAGTTACCAAGGGCATGTCGAACTAAATAACAAGTGCATGGAAGCTTGTGCACTACGTTGGAGGCATTATAATGCTGCAAAGAAAAACATTATAGCTGAATTATGTATGCAAACATGTGGAAGAAGGAATAGACTACAAAACATGCATAGATATATGATACTTTATTGTGCAAATGTCTTTTCTTTTGATCATAAAAGGTTTGACCTTTAAAAATGGAAAACCAAATCGAAAAGAAAGAATTAACGGACTTTTTCAAAATGGTTAGCTAATCAACATATTGGCAAGACAAAAGATGTTTCGAATGATCAAAAAACACTAAGACTCAGTCAAAAGATTAGCACATAATGGAAAAAAATATGTTACAGGGTGTTGAGATGAGTGCAAATGAATATACTACAATAGGGCCATGTACATATTACCATACAATTTAAATGGATATATGTTCTTACGCAAGCCAATATAATGCAATGGAGTGTGTGGCCACTATACAACAATTGATCTTGTAACACTATATCAACTCATGTGAAGACGCTCTATTAAATTCTCAAATAATGATGATAAAAGGCAGTGTTAAGGTGGTTTGTTAAAACATTTTAGAAGCATTGAGAAATATACCATATATCACGTTGCATTGTAATGACCTGCTTGGGGAACAATGAAATGAGCGATACACTATATTATATGTTTGGAGTGATATTCCCTGCGGTACAATGATATCTATCTAACGCTACAATTACAAGGGATTAGGAGAACAATGGAAGATACTATAGGTTGTATTGTGTACATAATACCATTTTCTTTACAATCAAATACCCATCCAATATTAGCAAATTAGGATACTCACATCAGTGCACAAAAATTTCATCATGGAGGATACAAAGTGCAAAGTGCAAAGTGTAGGTGTAGAATTTAGAGCCTATGCCATCGAGTTTTGATAGTGCGACCAAAGGCACTAGTGCCAGTGCAACTTAGAGAAGCAATAACTACTATTCTACTACTAATATCACACATCAAAACTCTGACAGGTAGGGTGTCGATTCAGCTTCTAGGGAAACTAAAGGTGTCCATGATATAGTGATAACAAGTGATTAGAAGCAGCAGGACAACGATCAAATGGATTTCATTGTAAGTGATCCCTAGTATTTTCTTTTCGATTTATAATATATGGGGATTCTCTTCTTCTAAGTATGAAAGATAATAAACTACAGTATCTCTTGGGTCACTTTCGAAAGGACTTTGAAGGAGAACCCTCAGTTTTGCTTCATCCTAGAACTCTATCTATCATGAAGAACAATAGTTCTAAAAACTTACAGAATAAGCCAGTGATGAAGGCCAGTGCGAAGATAAGGATACCAGAGAATACCTGCCTAACCCCACTCCTCCAGTCGAAGCCAGTCAAAGATGAGAATACCTCCCTAACCCCGCTCCTCTAGTTGAAGCCAGTCCTCTACGCGATATTACCTCCCTAACCCTCTCCTCCTACCTCCTTCGCGATGGTTGATAGGAACCATACCAGTCGAAGTAAAAAATCGAAGCCAGTCCTCCGTGAGTTCTCCGCGCGATATTACCTCTGTAACCCTCTTCTCCCACCTCCTCTGTGATGGTTGATAGGAATAGTACAACTAGAACAGCCGCAATGGTTGATAGGAACAGTCGAACCAGAAAATCGATGGTTGATAGGAACAGCAGAACCAGAAAATCGATGGTTGATAGGAATAGTAGAACCAGAACAACTGCGATGGTTGATAGGAACAGTCGAACCAAAAAATCGATGATCGATAGGAACAATTGAACTAGAAAATCAAATTTACAACCTAACCCTCTCCTCCCACCTCCTTCGCACTCTTTTTCGGCCTTCACTTACGTGCTTGGCCCAAAAAAATAATAAAAAATACCCAAAAATATTTATATTTTTATATCATAAATAAAAAACCCACCCACCCCTAGTTATATAGGCAATATAATGTTTTTTGATTTTTTAATTTTTTTTACCCCAATATGAACGCACGTGATATAATATTTGTTTGTTAGTGGCGCCCCCGTGGATAACCAAAGCACCATCAAATTGGCAAACAATCATGTATGTCATGCAAGGTCAAAGCATATAGACACACAATATCATTTCGTAAGGGAAAAGGTCCAATCAAAGGAAATTGACTTAATATATTGTAATACAAATGAGAATTTCGCTGACATATTCACTAAGCCTCTTGGGAAGGTTAAATTTGAGATTTGTAGAAGTAAGTTATGTGTTGTAGAAATTCCAGACTATGTTGTAAGCCTAGCTGAGACTAGCTGAGACTTAGACCAACAGACATGTCAATTAAGAGTATGTTTGTGCCTTAGGTATTGTGTTATAGTGTGTCTGTCATACAGTTGGAATTAAGGGGGGGTGTCTATATAAATATATGTTTCTTGCAATACAAAATTACAAGTTTGTGTGATGAGTTGCATTCTCTGATACAATTTATACTATTAACTTTGCGACAAAGGATTTGTCTTTCTTTAAAAAGAAAAGAGGAAAAACAAACAAATATTTATAAGTATGATTAATTAATGACATTGTTTAAATATGTTATGTTTTACAGTTTTTAATTAAAATTAGACAAAGTTTTATTATTATTATTTTTTGGGATTAAATCTTAATTTTCGTGATTGAAACTAAATTTTTAACAACATAAAATTCAGCATCATGAAAAAATCTCTAAACACTATAAAAAGTTTAAAACTAAAAATTGTAATTTCAAAGAAATCTTTACTAGATTGAAGTTTAAAACTAAAACTTATAATTTTAAAGAAATCTTTATTAGATTCTGAACAAATTAAAGAGGAAAATATGCCATATAACAGATAAACTACCATGAATTAAACATTATTCGGAATTTTGTGAACTTTTGATGAATCAATAATCACGAAGCCATTGATGAACGGATTCGGGGATGTGTGAGAGGATTTTTCGTTCATTTCCGTAATCTTGTTTTTAGACTTTTTACTGACTTGACTGGCGGACTGAAGAAATGATATTTTCAACGGCACTGAGCGGGAAACAAATTTAGATTTCATTGGTAGTGCCACCCCGTCGAACACGTTGTGGGATCCCGTCGACACGACGGTAAAGAAAGTTTGCGGAAATTTGTTAAATTTGTTTGGATTTTGGATGCAGACAAATTATTTGGAAATCTGTTTGGGGTCAATTCACTGCCTTTTCCCACCCACCGCACTACTTTCTTTTCGGAAGAAGATTCTGCAAAGACAGAGATTGGCTTTCTGAACGTGTTAAATCACTTATTTATTTCGTCGTGTATTCAAATTTAAATCCTGTGGAATATGTTGGACATCCAATATCACCCACTGTAAATATTTTGATATGTTTAATATTAAAAAATATGATTGCATTCAATTTGTTATTGATTTATTGAAATTTAACCATAATTATTATCTTTAAATTCAATTTGTTGTTGGTTTATTGAAATTTCGGTGTTAATGGTTTCACTGGTGAAATTAAGCGTATTTTATTAGAATGGAAAGTCGTAGTTTAACTAGTTCGTTTTTTTGCTTTGAAAATTTTGTAAATCCATGCTATAGTTATCAAACTTCAAGATTTTGGGTATTTTAGAGGTTTTTGATGGTGCTCAATCCATTTCCACCATAAAAAACATGATTCAAACACTGCTACTGGAAGATTTCTTAAATTATTTTTGCCTAAATTCCAGGCATTTTGGCCATTCAGGCAATTCCTCCACCTCCGTAGACAACTCTAAACCTAAATTCTAAAAATGAGAGATGTATATACCTATTTTCTTTGAGTTTTATTAACCATCATTGTATTGTTGTCATTGCTATTTTTTGGATTTATTATCCTTTTCAATATGATTTATATTTATAATAATATCATTTATTTTCTCATTGTTATTTTTTATTTATTATTATTATTATTGAGGGCTCATGGGTGGCTAGATGTAAAAAGACCATAAGCTAAGCTTATGGGTGGGAGAGAGGAGAGTCATCCTCAACTATTAGTTATGGTTTGTTGGATTAGAGACTAGTGCATTTCAATTCAATTTCTACAAAGTTGTAAGTGAATTAGATTTTTCATCTTAGATATATGTTCTTCTCACACATTGTAATGACAAATTATGTAATTATTAATGATTTTTTAAAAATAATGATTTGAATTTTTGTATATAATTTATGCCTAATTATATTTAAATTTTAATCATCATACCACTTCCCTAATTTTCTCCAAATATTTCTCTTTGGGTCCTAGGCTTTGAATTTACCTTTAAGAGATGGGAGATAAAATTTTCCACCCCTCATGTGGATTAGCTAAATAGTTTAAAATGTGTTCTCTTAGTATTCTAATTCCATTAATACTTAAAATTAGATTTTTATTCCCTTATTTTTAGATATTTACAATTTATTATAATATTTTGGTAATTTGAATGAAAAAAAAATATTATGAAAGTATATATATATTTTTAAAATTAATAGTGTATTTTTAAGAATGCATTCTACTTTTAAAGGTGTATATTTTAAAATCAATTATTCATTTGTATTTGCACCAAATCATGTTTATAGATATTTGTAAGGATTTCAGTTGTGATTTTTAATAAGCTAATGGATAACTTATACTAATGAAAAATCTTAGAAAATAAAAATGTAGTGTGAATATATATATGTATATGTATATGTAGATGTATGGTGTTTTTAAATGTTGATTTTTGTTTAATTTTTAATTACTTGCATCCCTTTTATTCATTCATGAAATCATTTATTTCATTGATAAACTCATTGTGAGACTAAATATGTGTGCACATTTAACTATAATAGTAATTAGTATTATGATTTTATTTTGTTGTGTTCAAATACAGATATTTGACTATGTAGTTTTCTGTAGTTAGTTAAAATGATGGTTAAATGTTTTGCAAAGAGATTATGTGATATTTTGAAATGTATGATATTTTGAGTGGTCATTCTATTTGTTATGAAGATAGAATAATTATAAAAGAGAATATTGTGGCTAATATTTAGGGTAAAAAATATTGAATAATTATTGTGAAAAATGAGCAAAAAAAAATCATAAAAATGTAGAGAAATATAAATATAATAAAATAAAATAGCCAAAGAACCTAGTGTGAAATAATAAAAGTTATTTAATATTGACATAAAGTTTATATAATAATGAATTTGTTTTACAACCAATGATTATATAATCTCTCAAATCAACTAAGCTTTTGGATCAAGTAAAGTGGCCCTAGAGCCTGACATGAAGTTCTTTGTTATGGTTAGTGGTTGTTGATCACAAGTTTGTGTCTCTTTGATTCTATTGGGGGGAGACCCTCAACAATTTATCTGGTTTACCATCCACTAAAAAATATGGGGAAGAACTCCAAGTTTATCATGCTTTCATTTCAGGTAAAAAAAAAAAGTTTTTTTTAATAAAGTTGTCCATCTTGAACTAGAAAAATTTCTTCCTCTTCTTCACTTCTAACTTTTATTTCTCTTCCCACAAACCCCCCTTCTCATATCTCATATCAAAGGTTTTGGCCGAAAAAATATAAAACTTTTCTCAAATAATATAAAACCCTTAAGTAGTTATTTAGAATTGCTAAGGATACATTTAACTTTATGCGTTTTCAAGGAGTTTACTGAATTCTTTACTCTTGTGACAAATAATGCATTGGCCAAATTGGAAAAACCGTCAAATGTTATCTTAAGGAACATACCACTAACAAATTTCATACCTACATTTTAAGTTAGTAGTCACCAAATATTCTTATAATTCTAAACACCTCATTTTTTTTGACTAAACTAATTTTTTTGCCTCAAAACTTTATGACTCTCAAATCATTTAGAAAATAATGGAAAAATGAATTTTTGACTACTTAAAATTTAGCAAAATTTAGCATATTCTTTTTAAAACTAAAACTTATAAAATCTTCTGAACAGAGGAAAATATGCCATATAATTGATAAACTACAATGAATTAAACATTATTCTGAATTTTGTGAACTTCTCATGAATTAATAATCACAGAACTCTTGTGTGGTATAGTTAAAATATGAACGGATTCGGGGCTTTGTGAGCTTTAGAGGATTTTTCGTTCATTCTCGTTAGCTTGCTTTTAGACTTTTCGCTGACCTGAGTGTCAGACTGAAGAAATGATCTTTTCAGCTGTAGTGAAAGGAAAGGATGAACGGGAAATAAATTCAGATTTAATTGGCAGTGCCACCCCGTCAAACACGCAGTGGGATCCCGTCGTCACTACGGTAAAGAAAGCTTGTGGAAATTTGTGAAATTCGTTTGGAATTTGGGTGCAGAGCGAATTATTTGGGAATCTGTTTGGGTTCAATTCTTTTTTTTCAGAAAGAAAAAAAAGCTATTTTATATCATGAATAATAAAAATAGTACATTATATAACATAAGAAGTGTAAGTGTACAACACTTCCGAATATAAATCAACATTGCTCCTATAAGCAGAAATATTGTGATTTGGCAAAACATACCCAACAGATGAGACTAATAATCAAGCAGAGAAATCGCTGACAAAATATAAAAAGGATCCCCCAATTGCCAGTTGGAAAAAATGTATCAAAAGAAGATTCTGCAAATACAGAGATTGGCTTTCTTAACGTACTAAATCACTTATTTATTTATTTGGTCGTGTAATCAAATTTAAATCCGGTGGAATTATGGGGAACATCCAATCTTAAAATATTTAATATTAAAAAATATGTTTGCATTCAGTTAACCATAATTAATATGTTTAAACTCAATTTGGTGTTGGTTTATTGAAATTTCAGTGTCAATGGCTTGACGCGTGCAAACCGAAATCTAAGGATGAGGGAAGTACATCCTCGTTTTCTTTGAGTTTTATTTAAAATCATTTTATTGTTGTGGTTGCTATTTTTTCGGTTATGATTAATTTGTAATTTTATTTTATTTTTCATATTTATAATAATAAAATTTTTTTTTTCATGGTTATTTATTATGATTATTTATTAAAATTTAATAAAAATGGTTTAGAGCACTCATATATTTTACAGAAAGGTGTATGAGTCATACATATTGTTTACAATTAGATTACTCTAATATATAGAGTTTTTTAAATCTAACTTATTCCTTAGTTAGAAGGAGAAGTTGAGAAAATTTGTCAACCATCACAAATCAATATCTCAAATATAGGATGTAAGCATTAATTCTAACATTTCCTCTTAATGCTTACATTACATAAATTTATTGAAATCACACATAAATAACAAAATACACAATCATTCTTTATCTGATTTACAACTTATCAATATAGGCTCCATCAAGTTGCCTCGTAATCCTTGTAAATGTGTGGTCGGCAAGTTGGATGTCTGAACTCTGGAATGAAGGACCTATCGAAGTCAATTATCGGACAATGTCTCTGAATCAAGGACCTATCGAACTCAATTACCGGACAATGTCTCTCATTAGAGGACCACTCCAAGTCTTCAACGAATGAGGGATCCTTCCCTAGATCAGCGACTCCCATACTATCTGGACAACCATCCATGTTGAGCCTGAGCATGAAGTGTAGTTGCTATAAAAGAGTTTAAGAGGTTCAAATTCTTCATTGAATTCATCATCAAAATTCAATGGATATTCATCAGTGGCTATATTTGTTGATTCTTTCCCTTTTAACACATCACTGGCATGACTTCTCCATGCTATATGCCCAATTTTCCTACAATAGTAGCATTGAATTTCACTTTTGTTTGCATTTTTCTTTCTCATCTTTGTCTTTGTAAACAATGCATTTTCTACTAGAGAGTTCTCTTTCATATCCTCAGGTTTTAGTGTCTTTTTCGTTGCAATTTTTTGAAGACATTTGACTCAAATTAAAGACAACATTATTATAACTTCAAGGAAGACTATTTAGTAATATTGCTTTAGCATCTTCATCCTCCACCTTCGCACTTGCTTTAGGTAATTGTCTTAGAAGAGACATTAAATTATTTACATGACTCGACATATATGTCTCCTCATTCATTTTATAATGCACTTTTATGGAAAATTTTGCATTTGTAGTTTTACACCAAATAGTTGATTCAAATGTTCCCATATTTCCTTAAATGGTTTAGTGTGATTCACAAGATGTAATTGCGAATCTGAAAAAGCAAGTCCAATAATAGACTTAGCTTTGTCATCTCTATTTTTCCAATCAATTAACTCTCTAGCATCTAGAATGAACCATTCACTATACCACACAAATTTTTGTTCGTTAGTTACATTTATATTTTTTCTTTCTATGAAAAAAAAAAAATTAAGCCACTACATTTTTTCTAAAACCATGAATTCTATGATTAAAGAAAAAATTCAAAACCAAATAGAAAATACCTTAATTTCCCCTCCAACTCCTCGCTTGACATAGAGCTACATGTTTTGAATGGGCCAACCTTCTACACTTTGGTATACACTTGAATTGATTTGGGCTGCACTGCATAATTATTAACGATCTTGTGATACCTATTGGCTATTGAAGATGGTAACTTATCATTTGTGTAATCAGCTACTTGGACATTGCGCGAGCCCTCGACTAGGCTCCAACACTCCGCGAGCTGAGCACAAGTAAGCACCAGCTACTGCCTCAAACTATGATTCTTTGTTGTTTGATTCTCTCATCTTTTGTACAACACACATAAACTCTTCAAAGGACGTATAGCAAGTAGCGACTTCATCTCTGTGCAATGGCTCTCTCTGATCTCAACACACGTAGCTCATTATACAATTTCCAGCTGTTGATGGACTAGAAATTGTAAAATGGCGATGGAAAAGCCTGTAATAGATTTGATTTAGTGCAGTATTGAATTCAAAAATGAATAACCAGCGTCTTACAAACCCTTCCTGGATCGCGATTGTCAATTGTTGTACACGGAATTAAATGCTCCAAGCTCATCTCCTTCCATTTTGTTCTGTTTAAAACACTCATATATTTCATACAAAGGTGTTTGTGTCAATATAACCTTAAGAAAATTTCTCAACTATCACAAACTAACATCTCAAATATAAGACTTAAGCATTAATTCCACACTAACTAATTTGTATTTTAACTATTCTTATATTTTTATTATATTAATTGTATTTTAATTATTTTTATATCTATAATAATACAATATTTATAATTTAAAATTTTAATTTTACAAAAATAATTATTATTTATTTTATTTTAATCTCTTCGATTCATTTAAAAAAAAACTCACCTCATTATAATTGTGTCTATTCCATCTCTAAAATCAATAATTATTTTTCTTAACTCCTAATTTGAGATCCAAAAACTTTTGTTTGGAGTAGTGCATTTATTTCTCTTTCTTATTTCCAAGGTCTAACTAATCATACCTCAAAAAGTTTATCTAGAAATAATATCAAAACCCTTTTTAATGTATATAAAACCAATAAATATCTAATCAATTTCATCAAAGATAAATTTGAACCTATGTTAAACCAAGGGGTTTAACAAATTCCCTACAATTACAACATGTCCTATTGTGAAAAAGTAGGCAAATCAATCAAAACCTAGCATTCCCTACAATTACAACATGTCATATTGTGAAAAAATAGGCAAATCAATCAAAACCTAGCTTAAAGAGCACATTTCTGGCAATCGCCACGACCTCATTTCTAAATCAACTATAGCCAAACGTTTCACAATTCTAAATACCTTATATGTATCGACCAAGCCAAAATACTAGCCTCTCAACTTATTACTCCTCTTGCATCTTACATAAGGCTCTTGAAATCAAGAAAAACCCCATTAATTCCAATTGTGAAGATGGCTATCATCTCAATCAATATTGAAAACCTACCATCCATTTCCTAGTCAACAATCCTCCTTCATTCCCCACCCTACTCCATTCCTTTCTATGTAAATCTTGTAATCAAATTGTTCCTCACCATTCTTAGATTCTATGTTTTTATTCCTCATAGCTTCTCATTTTCATGTTTTTTTTGCACTTTTGTGTTTCCTTCTTGCATTCCTCCTAAGAATTTACTAGCTAAGTTTTTTAGTTGTTTTAATTTTCTTTTTTCTCTCTCTCTAAATTGGTTTTTCTTTTCTAATCTCAATTTCCCATCCTCTATATCAATGATCATTTTCCTTAACTTTTTTTTAAAATTCTTGTGAATTGGTGAAATCAACAACTAGGGTAGGCTCCTACTCATGTGAAATAGGGTCAATTCCATCCACTACCACTATAACCTCCACGCATGCCCACGAGGCCCCAATCATGACACAAGGCTAAACCAACAACAACACAAGGAATGCCTTTAAACTGCACTCTATTGCTAACTGATCTACACATGGGGGAACATTTTCCTTATCTTTTAGTTTTAATAAATTACTTTAATCTTTATTATTTTTTCCCAAATTCTATTAATTATTTTAGTAATATGCTTAACATTTTTCTCATATGTACCCCTTTTATAAATATCTTTACATTGACATTCTCTTTTAAATAATTCTTCCATCTTTGTTTTCTTTGACAATGAGTGAAGTGTCTACTTGAAACATAGGATGTTTCAGAAATACAACATAGATCAACCCCAAAAAATCGCTCAAGCATTATGAAAAATTATGAAAACCTTCACACTCAAATTTGATTTAATATATAATTTTTTTGGTTTTTTGTTTAATAAAAAACTATAGTTTAAACATTTTAAGAATTTGATTTTTTTTTTTTTTTTTTGCTGTTGCTCAAAGTAATGGAAAGGGAAACTTAAACAACATTGTTTTTGGCTAAAACAAAAAATCCAATGATGTATGAAAGATCGATAGGATTAATTCATTAAGGTTTTCAATATATGCATGCTCTTTGATAGAAATTCTTGCATAAACTCTACTTTCTGTGAATAAAGGAAAGTCCACATTCGCAGCTTTGCTTCTTGAGGTTTTTCGTAGATAAGAGGTGTTAAGGTTCACGAAAATTATGGCCCTTCAAAACTAGAACAATCTTAAGAGAGATGAGGTAGAGGATTATAATAAGAAAAAAACAAATTTGGGGATGAATATTGTTTCTAACCCTTGCCTCAAAACAACCTATGAACACCCTTGAAAGTAAGTAGGTCCCATCAACAACACAAAATAAGGAATATATGAGACTAATAGAGGTGAGAAAGTTGATTGTGTTATACTTAAGCCTCCCAGTCCTTGAAAGAATAATTTTAATGATGGTAGCTATGGGGGGCATTTCATTTCTATATTTCCAAGGAAAGTCATTTAAAATATCATTTCTTTGGAAAATATATATAGAGGGAAAGTAATGAATTTTGGTAAGGAAGACGACACGTTCATCACTAATGGCCATCTACATGTTCCTTTCTTGCACCTCTACCATATTTTAAACAATTAAGTAGTTTGTGGCTATAATTTTGGAGGACACACATAGAAATGGTGCTAGTTAAGGGAGGGATGGGAAATCGCTAGATTTGATACCCTTTGAATAATGTTAGAGATCACAAAGGCCATTCAAAGTAATATAGTCATCTTTGATAGTTTAAAAAACGGTGTTATTGATGATAATACAAAGGAACCCATCATTGCCAATTAATAAGCATTTCTTGTTGTTAGTTTATCTTATGATAAATTGTTATACTATGTTCTAAAACACTTTTTCTATCGTTGTTTAAGGTTTTCACCTTACACAAACTGGATTATGGATACTTCTCATATTTTCAATTTTACTACCTTTCATAGATATGATAATAACTAATTATCCTGTGAATGTTATCTTATTAAGAATTCACGACTTAGAATTATTTCCACATGATCCATTTCATTTTATATCAAATTTCATTATGAAGGGTTTTTTATTTTTTACTTTTAAAAAGAATATGTAATATTTGATGGGATATAGAAAAAATTATATCATATGAGTGGCTTGATCAAACTTATGCTAATCATACACTACTTAATAATTGTACTTCTATTGCATTGTAAGTTGGTTTCATTTATTAAAAAAATATCATGTAAATTTAAAAATAAATTATACAAATATTAGTTTCGTATAACAATATCTTGTGTGATAAATTATTTTTCATATATATATACATATTCCAATGAAAAATTTCAAACAATTCTATTTACATAAATAAAATTACTTTGTCAAACGTTAGATAACATTCTTGATATATTTTAACACTAATAACTAAAGATGCATGATAGTCTTCTTTATATTAAATCAAAATTTCAAAACTAATTTCAAATTCTAGATCCTTTTTGAAAGGCTTAATAAGGAGAATCTCCCATACACAAATAGATTCATTTATTCCTCCAATGAAGGGGCCTTAAGTATTAAAACATTATGAAAACTTAAAATCTATGTAGAAGAATGTCCTTAATTTCTATCAAACACTTCCTAGGTTCCTTTGTTTATCTCTATACCTTCTTTAGTTAATCCATGTGTTAATTGTTTATGTTCCTATAAAAATGTGTAAAACAAATATGGGTGAAGGTTCACTATATGGTTAACACATCAAGAAATGGAAGTTGAAGAAGGTACTCAAGATAAAATCTCCTTTTATCCACTAAAATCTAGGTTCGTGTAGCACTATATTCTTATATCAACATTAGCACTAGTTTTTTTTTAAATACATTAGCTAAAAAGAAAAAAGATAATTATAAATTTTAAAGTAACATTGTGGCTAAGGGACAGATACATTATTCCCTAAGTCTCACTTTCGGGAGGAGTTACCAAAGAGACACTAATCCATAAACTATCGTGGATATTCCATTGAAAAATTCATCATCATATATATATATATATATATATATATATATATATGAAATCTATACTATGAGGAATAATTTTCCTTGGATTCCAAGATATATTAAATAATTATTTCTACCTATAAATACAATGTATGAAGTATATAAAATAGAGATGAATGAAAAAAATGAACACTCAAAAATCGTAATGACACAAGATATACTCTGGGAAACCCTTATGAGAGAAAACCAACTGGAAGGTGAGGCTCCTTTGCTCTCTCTTTCTTTGAATTGAAATAGATCCAAGTATAAATGAGTGAGACCTATGGCTCATTGGATGCTACTGAACACAAAACCACTATATCTTTTTTCTCTCTCTATCCACTTATATCTACTATACTTATTTACAGAAATTAATTCCTCAAATAGAATGGAACCCCTTTTCCGCTTAATGGCTTATTTATAACATAGTCTGGTAATCCACTAGTGGCTAAATTTGACTCCTTCAACACTTAATTACAATTACAATATTGATCCTTCTAAATTATTCTCCATCATGTTTACATGGATATCTCCTTTTCCATGAATAATGTGGCTTATTATTGAAAAAAACAACAAGAAATTCTTAATTTGATTTTGCTTTAGTCAAATTGAGGAAATTTGAAATTCCAGATCGACAAACAGATTGCAGTAGTTAAATGAGGTGACATGGAACTTGCCACTTAGTTAACTAAGTTAATTTGAGTTAGGGTCATGAATTTCACTTGTATGTAGTGATTCCTAAATTTTAGGAGGCTAGGTTGAGTTAATTTCAGTTGTAAATAGTTAAACTAGTTCTAATTGTTAATAGAACAAGTGGGTGGTCAGTTAAATAGTGGGACACCAGTATAACTCAGAGATCATCTAGTTAACTGATCAATGAACTAATAATTATCTCATCCATGCAAAGAATAAAGGTTTCCCAACTATGGTGTAGTTTCCAAGGCAATGTACAATTAATTATATACTATATTGAGTGTATAGCTATTATATTGGTCAAGTGATCACCCCACAGGAATTGTGAAAGAAAATAGGGGGAAATTCCTAAAGAATATGAGCCTATTTGCTTATGAATTGCACAAGGAAATAGGGTCTCAAGAAGAGGCTGGAATTGACTAAGTCTAGGTCAGAGCTTCTCGGTGAGCAGAGAGATAGGTTATTCACTTACATGGTGTGCTCAGTTGAGCAAAGCAATTGTAATACATCTCTATTCATCAGATTGATGCAAACATACATTGAAGTTTTTAGTAGTTTTCTTTCCCTAGGAAAAATACTATTTGCATTATGGTTTGATTTCTTATTACATGTGTGAGATTTTTTTCTAAATTGTGAATTACTTTCCGCAGAGCAGTAGAGTAGGTTTGTGTCTTATGATTTTGATTAAAATTTCACGATAAATTCCAAATCCACACATATTTTTTACATGGTATCAAAGCAAGATTCACATTAGAGTGGGAATTTTGAAGTTGTTTCTTAGTATTTTTTAATTTGCAGTTTAATGTAGCGGGATCTCTTCAGAGTTGGGAAGATGAGCTTCAATGGGTTGAGGATAGAGTATGCCTTGGAAGGAATCTATAATTTCATCTCATATAAGGATCACATGGAGTTGGTATTGGATGAAAATGGATTGCTAGAATACATCAAGACAAATGTTTCAAAACCAAGATCAATTGATATAGAGAACCTAGCTCAGTGGAAGAAAGATGTAGCTAGAGCCAGGAGGATCATCCTGGAGGGTATGAGAGACCACATAGTCTTCAAACTACATGGAAAAGATACTCCCATTGCTATGTGGAAGACACTCAATGATCTATTCAGAAATATAAATGAAGCCAAGAAACTTTAACTGATGAACAAATTGAGGATTGTAGACAAAGGGTATGTGGTAGTCTTCAGATATGGGAAGGCCTACCTTAATCATTGATCAGAGGATCAGTATTTTAGCTCAAAATGAAAGTGGTAAGAGCTGAATGCAACTAGAACAAAAATTATTGACTCGTCTCCAGGAATCCAACGGAACTCATTTTATCAAAAACTGAGTTCAGATGAAGGAGTTATGGTATGTTGATCGTTGTTTAAAACAAGCAATTTTTTATTAAAAAAAATTGCAGAACGGGTACACGCTGATGACATGCCAGCCCAGTCAGCATTCTGGGAATCTTCTTTAGTTTTTGTCCAATGGTATTGTGACAAGTGTCACTGCTGAATTCACCAATTTAGTTAAGTGAAGGTGAAATTTGTCCAATGACCTCCTAAGGTTTAATTTTGGGTTCATGATATTAATGTGGTGAATTTTTAATTTTTTTTTTTTAATTTTAAGGATTGGATATGTATGTATATATATATATATATATATATATATACTGTATGGTTTTATGATCATGTGTTATGTTATATTAATATTATTTATTAATAAATAATATTAATTTCAAATCTGAATGAATATTCTAATTTCCACATATATATTATATCCTAAGTCCGATTTTTTATTTAATTTCAGTGGCACATTTCTAAACCATAGTCCGCATTTAAACATTTATATGGGGCATATATTAAAGTTTGGACAAAATATATGTTTAAATGTCTGAGGCATATATATTATGGCGTATATTAAATTTCCGATGGTATATAATATCCGTTGGCATATTAAATTTGCAGTCAAGGTTTTAAATGGCATAATATTTCGTTGCAAAATAGTGTATGGACGGTCGAGGTTTGGGTTCGACCCCGTGACCTCCCTCCAAAACTGTGGGCCTCTACCAATGGGCCATGGGCCCTGTTCCTTGAAAACCATTGCGTTGAACCTATGTTTGAATGACTTTTTTGATCCGGTGGCAGGAACAGAGGGGGTTAGCCCTGTGAGCCAACCCTCCTCCACATGACCCTGTGATGTGATTGCGCTCCAACCACTCAATGATAATGCGGATTTAGATTTCACTTATCCCATTTAATCCAAGAATAAGACTAATTAATCCTCCTAACAATTAGTGGAGGAATTATCAGTGGAGCTAAATTCGAAGATTCTACCAAATTTGTTGGAGTTGGCTGGAGTCCTTCTAGATTTGGAGGAGAAATTGAGGGAAAATTCGTTTTTCCATAACTGAGTAAATTTTCGACCAAGTTGAGCTCATAAAGAGTCGTTATTGGATAATTTTCATGCTATGAACACATTGGAATAGGTTGCAGAGGAATATGAGCAATTTTACAGAGGTTTTTGTTACCTTGAAGAATTTGAAAGCCTAGGGCCATTAGGAGGGAAGGCCATTCCTAACGCATCTAAAGGAAAAATTGAGTAAATAAATAGTTTTCTCTAATATATTTCGACATTTTTAACTCATTGGAATAGGTTACAAGATCATTTGATGCATGTAAATATAAATTTGAGCACAATTGAGATAATAGAGAGGCACAAGCCATGGAAGCCGGACCATTGAAATGTAGCCTAGAAGGGGTGAATTCCTTCATCAAAAATCTGTTTTAATGGATCAATTGTGATGGTTTGCTATTATTTATGTTGCTGTTGTTCATAATTTTAAATTCATCCTTTATTTTATCAAATTCTCCCATAAAAATTAGTTTAAATTCTTGTTTTGACACACATAAGCAACAAGGAAATCTGTACATCAAGCATAAGATCAATAAATAAGTTTTATATCTGAAAATGAAATTGGCATAGAAAAAATAACATTTATAATTCAGATCAAGCTGGTATCAAAGCTTGGTTGAAAGGAAAGGTTATTTTCTTGATATTTTCTTGAAGTTTTGTGAAAGTTTAATGGTTATAAATTTGTGATGTTGACAAGGTTAAAGTTGCAGAAAGGTGAAGGGAAATTGTTGGTTGCAAGTCCTGAGGTTAGAACGAGAAGAAGGAGAGCTACAAGAGCACCATCTTCACCCAAAATTCCACTCAAAGCTACACTTGAGGAACCTCAAGTTTTGTCTCAAGAAGCTGATATTGAAGGGGTACAAATTGCACAAGAAGATGAGTTGATTGAAGAGGTACAAGCATGAGAAGTTGAGCTTGAATCCATAGAAATCATGTCAAGTGTTGGAGAGAATCAAGGACATTCATAAGAGGAATATGTCAAGAGAAAATTTAAACACATCAAGAGGATGGTTAAAGTTATGTTTGATGTATTTACTGTTGGGATGGCAGGAGAAGGTTCTAAGCCTCCATATGGAGAAGGAACTTCAGATGGTAAGAAGGATGAAGAGAGGAGTTCAAAGGGTAGTGGAGGAAATCCACCTCCATCTCCACCATCTTCATCATCCTCATAATCTCCATCAACATCATCTTCCACTTCCACCAAAAAAACCACTCACACTCACTCAAAAGCCACAAAAGGAAAAACTCCATTACTCAAATTGGACATTAAGTTTGAACTTCACATGTACAATGGAAACGTAAATGCAGAGAGGCTTGAAAATTGGATACGTCAATTGGAGGTGTATTTCAAAATTTAGAACCTTCATGAAGATGACATAAAGATCTAGTTGGCTTCATTAAGGCTAGAAGGAGCATCACTAGTCTGCTGGGAAGCAAAGACTCAAGAGGAAATTTGAATCCATGGTAAGATATCCATTTCTTGGGTTGATTTTATTTCTTCCATTAAAAGACAGTTTTATCCATTAGCCTATATGCAAAAATCTTTTATGAGTTGTAAAATTTTTAAGCAACTTAAGGGTCAAACAGTTAAAGAATATACCTAGGATTTTAGGAAAAGGGCTTTGTTGTTAGGAATAAACTTTAATTCCCAAGATACACTCTTGAAATACATTGGGGGTTTACATTCCTATTTGAAACATACTATCCTTATGTTTAACCCAATAAATTTAGATGAAGTCTGTGTTCAATCCACACACTTATAGGCAAGAGGGAAACAAAACATAGATGAGAAAAGTGAAAGTGAGGGTAAAGGAAAATGAAAGTTTTATGGAAGAGGGAAAAGAAATAGCTTTGTAAAAAGAGAGAAGGAAAAAATCACATGCAAAAATTATTGAAATACTAGCCATGATGAAGACCAATGTTGGAAACTTCATCCAGAATTGAAACCAAACATACTGAAAGCCAAAGAGAAGGCTGTTGCTATAGTTGAAAATGATTTAGGGTAAAATTCAGGAGATGAGACAAAGATTACAACCATGGGTTTGAAAGGTAAACATGTTGCAAGCACTAGTTCTTCAAACTGTTCAAATGTTATTCATGATGAAGATACATGAATAGAACTTTTCCATATTAGAGTTGTCTCTAAACATACCACGATAGATACACTTTTTGACAGTGGGTCACAACCTAGCTTTATTTATGAATACTTGGTTAAGCAACTAGGCCTTGAAACTATTAGACATCCAAGACCATATCTTTTGGGTTGCATATGCAAGAATGCAAACTTGTAGGTTACAAGTAAGTGCATACTAAGATTCACCATCAACTCAAACTTTCTTGATGAAGTTGAGCTTGATGTGGTGCCGCTTGAGATATCAGGTATAGTATTGGGAAGTCCTTATCTGTATGATAAGAAATCAGTACTTCATTGCCACGAGAATAAGTATCACATATTTAAGGATGGCATTGAGTACACAATTAGAGTGCATAAGAAGAAGACATGTTTGTCTCTTATACATGCAAGTGAAATGAAGAGGATAATGAATGCAAGTCGAAACTTGACATTGTTGATGATCAAACAAAGAGATGTATTGAATCAAAACTTTCAAAAATATGCTTATGCTTGTAATGATTTTTTTAAAGATTTTAACAGGTTGCCTTTGAAAGAAGGTGAACAAGATGAAAAACATTTGCAACAGTGAACAATAGTGTTGAGCAGTGTTGGAAACAAGACGTCGGTGCAAGTGAGTGGAAAGGTCAAAGAGAAATCGACGAAGTAGCTTGGAAAAGAAGGCATGGGTTCCAAAAGGTAGATGGCAATGGTGAAGATACTTGGTCAAGATTCGATGCAAGTACAAAGCGAGATCAACTAAAAATCGACATGGTGACAGTGTGCAAGGTGAGAAGGTTTTAACTTTTCTTTGATTATTGAACAAGGTAGGAACAAGATGGTTTGTGCAAGAATAGATTGTTGTTCTGAAAATTCAGAAATATTGCAGCATGACAGTGTCAATGACAGTAAGAGAAGGTCGCAAGAATCAAGGAAAATTTTGAATTTTTGTGAAAAGTTCCAAATGATAGAGACTAGAAAGGTGAGGGAATAATACCCTCATCCAAATGATTAGTAGTTAGAGATATTTTGGGGTCCAAAAGGCTTCTAGTGGGGAGAAATGATCAGAGGCTTAGTATTTTAGCTAAAAATTGAAAGTGCTCAGAATTGAAAGAAAACAGAACGACAACGCTCAACTTGTCACCAGGAATCCAACGCAACTTGTTTCATCAAAAACCAAGTTTGGATGAAGGATTTATGGTCTATTGATCGTTGTTCAGAATAGGGAAATTTTCATTAAAAAAAACTATAGAACAGATATAGGTTGATGACATGGAAGCCCAGTCAACATTCAGGGAATCTTCTATAATTTTGTTCCAATGGGACTGTGACAAGCGTCACCGTTGAATTCACCAATTTGGTTAAGTGAAGGTAAAATTTGTCCAATGACCTCCTCAGGTTGAATTTTGGGTTCATAATATTAATGTGTTGGAAATTATTTTTTAAATTTTAAGGATTGAATTAATATTTATATATATTTATAATATATTGTATGATTTTATGATCATGTGTTATATTATATTATTATTATATATTAATATATAATATTATTTTCAAATTTTAATTAATATTTTAATTTCCGCATATATATTACATCCTAAGTCCAATTTTTAATTATATTTCGGTGCAACATTACTAAACCATAGTCTGCATTTAAACACTTATATGGGGCATATATTAAATTTTGCACATCATATATGTTTAAAGGTCTGAGGCATATATATTAGGGTGTATATTAAATTTCCGATGGTATATAATATCCGTCGGCATATTAAATTTGCAGTCAAGGTTTTAAATGCCGTAATGTTCCATTGCAAAATAGTGTATGGAGGGTTGACGTCGGAGTTCGACCCTGTGAACTCCCCCACAACACTGTGTGCCTCTACCAATGGAAAATGGGCCACGTTCCTTGAAAACCATTGTGCTGAACCTATATTTGAATGTGTTCATTGATTCTATGGCGGGAACGGAGGGGGCCAGCCCTCCTCCACATGACCCTCCGATGTGATCGCGCTCCAACCACTCAACGATAATGCGGATTTAGATTTCTCTTGTCCCATCTAATCTGAGATTAAGCTTAATTAATCCTCCTACTAATTAGTGGAGGAATTAGCGGCAATTCTAAATTCATATATTCTGCTAAATTTTTCGGAGTTAGCTGGAGTTCGTCCAAATTTGGAGGACAAATTAGGGGAAATTTTGTTTTTTTCCATAATTTAGTCAATTTTTGACCAAATTGAGAGAAAAAAGAGTCATTATTGGCTAATTGGCATGATATGAACACATTGGAATAGGTTTCAGAGGTAGAGGAGAAATTTTACAGAGGTTGTTTTTACCTGTAATAATTTTTAAGCCTATGGTCACCGGGAGGGAAGGCCATGCCTAGAGCATCTGAAGGCCAAATTGAGTAAATAAATAGTCATTTCTGATAGATTTATACATTTTTAAATCATTGGAATAGTTCCAAGGGAATTTGATGCATGTAAAGAGAAATTTGGGCACAATTGAGCTAATACAGAGACCCAAGCCATGGAAGCTGGACTAAGGAGATGTAGCCCAAGAGGGGTGAACTCCTTCATCAAAAATTTGTTTTAATGGATCAGTTGAGATGGTTTTCTATTATTTATGTTGATGTTGTTTAGAATTTTAAATTCATGCTTTATGTTATCAAATTCACTCATAAAACACAGTTTAAAATCTTGTTTTGACACACATAAGCAACAAGGAAACTTGTACATCAAGCATAAGACCAGTAAACAAGTCTTATATCTGAAAATGAAATTACCACAACAAAAATAAAATTTATAATTCAGATCAATCATCTTGCCTCATGTCAAATCAATCAATTTGGTGTCAGGATCAATAGCCTCTACACATTAGAGGAAGATGTATGCACAACCTTGAGGAGCAAGGCAAGGATTAGAGATGTTGTGGTTGAGAGGGATCATGACTTGGCTGTCAAGAGGGAGCCTCAGCTAGTTGGAAGTTGGGCTGAATAGGAGGATGATGATGAAGAGGATCAGTGAGATACCTTCAGTAAGAGGAGTGTTTGATCTAAGTGGGCAGATGGATCACATGCATCCATACCTCCAAGTGTGAGGTCGGGCAATGTGAATCCCTAGTCCCAGAATTGCAAAATTTTGGGTAGGGTCCATTGAGGTGTTCTCGTCATGGATCATTACATTTCTATAGGGGCCCACAATATTCAGTATTAAGAGGATTAATTTCAGTCATATACCAAGGAGTGTATAGGAGTGTTGACAGAAGAGCAGGATGCTCAATAGCAGAGTTAGAAACAAGAAAATTTTCGTAGTATACAGTTGTAAATTGATTCAATTTTTTTATAATGCTTATTAGTTGCATTTTTTTTAGTTGTAACATCAAAAATAAGAGGTTTTTCATGTAGTAAATTCCACAAGTGCATGATAGGGGTGGTTGATAATTCCTTTCTTGCTGAGAGGGAGTGCTCAAAAATGCAGCAATAAATTCTTAATTCTATTTTGTCTTAGTCAAATTGAGGAAATTCGAAATTCCACATCAACAGAAAACTTGGAGTAGTTAATTGAGGTGACATGGAACTAGTGACTCAGTTAAATTAGTTAATTCAAGTTAAGGGCATGAATTCTATTTTCATGTAGTGATTACTAAATTTTAGGAGCCTAGGTTGAGTTAATTTCAGTTGTAATCAGTTAAAATAGTTCTAATTGTGAACTAGTGGGTGGTCAGTTAAGTAGTGGGACATCATTATAACTCATATATCATCTATTTAAATGGTCAGTGAGCTAATAATTAGCTCATGCATCCAAAGAAACTTGAATTGATGAGAAAATTGAGGATTGTAGACAAAGGGTATGAGGTAGTCTTTAGATATGGGAAGGCCTACCTCAATCATCTTGCCTCATTCAAATCAAGAAATTTGGTGTCAGGATCAAGAGCCTCTACACATTAGAGGAAGATTCATGCACAACCTTGAGGATAAAGTCAAGGATTAGATATGTTGTTTTTGAGAGGTATCATGACTTAGTTCTCAAGAGGGAGCCTCAACCAATTAGTTGTTGGGATGAATAGGAGGATGATGATGAAGAGGAAAAGTGAGAGACCTCTAGTAAGAGGAGTGTTTGAGCTAAGTGGGTAGAGGGATCGCATTCAACCACACCTCCAAGTGTGAGTTTGGGCAATGTGAAGCCCTAGTCCCAGAATTGTGAAATTTTGGGCAGGGTCCATTGAGGTGTTCTCCTCATGGATCATTACCTTACTATAGGGGCCCATAGTATTCAATAGTAGGAGGATAATTTTCAGTCATATACTGAGGAATGTAGAGTATTTTTGATATTAGAGCATGAGGCTCAATATTATAGCTAGAAACAACACAATTTTCGTAGTCGAGAGTTGTAAATTAATTCAATTTTTTTATAATGCTTCTTAGTTGAAATTTTTGTAGTTGAAACATCAACAATGAGAGGCTTTTCATGCATTAAATTATAGAGGTGCATGATAGGGGTGGTTCATAATCCTTTTATTGCTGAGAGGGAGTGTTGAAAAATGTAGCAAGAAATTCTTAATTCAATTTTGTCTTAGTTAAATTGAGGAAATTCGCAATTCGACATCAACAGACAACTTGGATTAGTTAATTGAGGTGGCATGGAACTTGTCACTCAGTTAACTTAGTTAATAGAGTTAAGGGCATGAAGTCCAGTTGCATGTAGTGATTCCTAAATTTTATGAGCCTAGGTTGAGTTAATTTCAGTTGTAATCTGTTAAACTAGTTCTAATGGTTAATAGAACTAGTGGGTGGTCAATTAAGTAGTGGGACATCATTCTAAATCATATCTCATCTAGTTAACTGATTAGTCAACTAATAATTATCTCATGCATCCAAAGAATACGAGTTTCCTAGATGTCGTGGAGATTCCAAGGCAGTGTACAATTAATTATATACTAGGTTGATTGTATAGCTATTTTATTGTTCAGGTGATCAACCCAAAGGAATTATGAAAGAAAATAGGGGGGAATTCCTAATGAATAGGAGCATATTTTCTTTAGAATTGTGCAAGAAAATAGGGGCTCAAGTAGAGGCTGAAATTAACTAAGTCTAGGTCAGATTTTCTGAGTGAGTAGGGAGATAGGTTATTTACTTGCAAGGTGTGATTAGTTGAGAAAAGAAATTGTAATACATCTCTATTCATAAAATTAATGCAAGCATGCATTAGGGTTTTTAGCAGTTTTATTTCCCCGAGAAAAATACTATTTGCATGTGTGTGATTTCCTATTGCATGTTTGGGATTTTTGTTCTAAATTATGAATTACTTTCCGCAGATTATTAGAGTAGGTTTGTATCTTGTGATTTTGATTAAAAATTCATGAGAAGTTGAAAATATACACATAATTTATACACTTACATGGCATCCTCTTGAATCATGATGGTGAAAAAAGGAAAGTTGACTTCCAAGGGAAATAAATATTGCACACAAACTCTGTTTGAGGTATATATTACTACATATGAAAGGTATATAACCGTAGAATATTTGCAGGGGGTCTCATTTAAGTGAATATTTTTGGACCCTAGAAAATTTAATAAATGTCTCAAACTTCTTTTGGAAGGTTTAAAACACCAATTCACCAAAGAGGGACCCATTGGTGAAGATGGAGTTGTGAGCTAATTGATCTAATTTTTCCATTATGAAATCATCAATATGGATGAAAAATTATACAATGTTCCATACCTCCCCATTTTGGGATGCTTTTGGTACCCAAAATATTTCACTAAATGAGGTGAAGAAATTTTTCCTCAAACTTATCCTTGGAGTGAAATTTAGCCATATTTGGAAGATGTCCTTTGAACCCAATTAACCAAAGATCATGCTACCTCTATCTTGTAGCTTTAGACCTATTCTGTAAAATTTGATCCTCTATCAATTGTCCCTAGGAATATAGTGCTTAATGATCTACAAAAGGTAGGACTTATTCCTCTTCCTGATCCACCATGGAAGTATGAAAAAGTTCTAGATTCCCTACATTCACCATCGATTAAATTAATATTTATGGGGGTAAAATAAGTATTTAGGCTTTATCTCACCTTTTCTAGTATTTTTCAAAGGGACAATATTTGAGATATTTGATTTTCTTATCGATACCCTATAGCCTCTCCTTGTGAAATTGTAACCATACTCTCTCTCCCACTTTGAATGACTTCTATGTCCTATGATGATCATGCATGGAATTATACTTTTCCCATGAATTTCACAACATATATTGTACTTTTAGATGGATATTCTTAATATTCTCAACAAATTTCTTTGCATTTAAACAGTCCTTGTAAGATCCTCCCTCACTCCTTGTTTCCCATATGTAATACCCAAAGGTGAAGTTGTATAATATCCAAGACAAATTTAAAATGGGAACTTACCAATATATGTGTGAATGATATATTATAAGAGCGTTGTATATATAATATATTTCCATCCTAGTCTTTGGATGCTTCTAGTTATATCCCCTCAAATGTTGCACCAATTTCTTGTTGAGTAATTATATTTTCCCTTATATCTATGGATAAATTTTTTTATATCTCTTCAATCTCGTATCTATATTATACCACATTTTAGTCCAAAAATCACTAATAAATATTATATCCATGTCTAAAATTATGCTCCTTGGGTTTCCAAAGTGCATCGATACTTGTCCAAAGAACACATTTTTTGCTTCTTGCATACTAATGGTATTTTTAAAAGGGATAAGAATTCACATATTATTGAACCTATCAACTACCACAAATAGTTAGTCATGTCCCTTCTTGGTTTTTGGTAAATCTCCCATAAACTATATGGAAATTCCATTTCAAGGAAAATTGGGTACACGTTAGGGATGGTATAAACCCTATTTCTTAATACTAGGCTTGCTATTTTAGTAAATAAGAAATCCTTTTTTAAATTTAACTATATATTCTTACATTTTTGTTAGTACACATATCTCGATAAGTTGGCCATTAAATTCACTACACCAAAATGTCTTGCACCCTTGGAGGTGTGAGCCTCTTTGATTAGCTATATTCACTCACCTTTATGAACACACCACTTTTCTAGATTATAGAGAGACCAATTCTAGAGATGATAGTCAATTGTGTTATCACCATCAGGCACATGAATGTAGCTTTGCAACTATTGTAAGACCTCCCTAAAATACTCATCCTCTATAAAATTTTATGTATAAGCATCATGGGTGAAAGGTTCCATGTACATTATAATTCCCAAATATGTGTTATTTGATATGGGTGGCCTTGAAAACATGTTGGCCAACTTTTTTGTTCTCCCCTTATTGCAGTTAATCACTAAGTGAAACTATTGTAAAAGCCACGTCCACTTGTAATTACTAGTTTGATATAACTTAATTTAGGTATGCAATTACTATATTTGTTGGTGATCTATGTGGATTATTGTCTCCTTTTCCATCAAATAGGGTATCTAGTTTTTCATATTTTCCACTAGATAATAAAGTTCCTTATAGTACATAGGGTATTTAAGAATTTCCCTATGAATACATTAGAATGGTAGCATACAAGCCTTCACCCTTGCATCAATAACACTCCTATTTCATATCCAGTCACATATATCTCCACTTCTAAGGGATATTGCAACTTTGGTAATTCCATAACTGGTGTTTGATAAAAAAAATTATTTAGCTCCACAAATGCCTTAAGTTAACCCTTTCCCTATTAAAAAATCTTTCCAGACATTATTATAGCATGGAGTGGTGCTATTATTACTAAAAATCAGGCTATGAATTTTCTCTGGTATTGTTGTACCCTAATGAAAATCTTGACCTGAAGAACATTAGTAGGAAATGGCCACTTCATTATGGCCTCCATCTTGGTAAGATCTAATTTCAACTTTCCACCACCAAACACTATCTTGGTGATGTGTCCTTTTTTTTATCATAGTAAATGGCCATATATTTCGATTGCCTTACCTAAAAAAAGAATGGTGGTTTTTTCTTTAGAATTTGCAACATGGGATTTGTATTTCAATTTAGGAAAAGAGAACAAAAAAACAAATTCGTATGGTTTCCATTAATGGAACATAATTCAAAGTTTCTTTTGCTTTCGATGAATTAATAATCCCAAAACTCTTGTTTGGTATAGTTAAAATATGTTTCAATTATTTAGATGTCTAAAATTTACACATTAGCTAGATTATGGATGATTCTCATATTTGAAATTTTTCTATGTTTTATAGATATAATAATAATTGGCTATCTTATAATATCTTTAATACTTATTGGCTCCACATGATCCCTTTCTCTCCACATCATTTCTCATTATGGATTTTTTTTTCCCTTTTCAAAAGTATATGTAATCTTACAAAAGATTATATCCTATGAGGGGCTTGATTAACATTATGTGAATCTTACCTACTTGATTCTTGAATTTATATTAGGTTTTATTTAGTAAAAGAATCTCATATATCATAAAAATTAAATCATGTAAATATTAGTTGTGTATAATGAAATATGATTATTATAAATTATATATATATATATATATATATATATATATATATATATATATATATATATATATATATATATATATATATCTATATATATATATATATGTGTGTGTGTGTGTGTGTAGTAATCTTGATTAATTTTTATGACCTCGAACTAAAAACGTTTGACAGTCCATTTATATTATATATTTCAAAATTTCAAAAATGATATCATTTTTGAGTTTCAAGAATAAAATTATTGAAATGTTCCAAAGTATATGATGCTTCAATAAGGTCTAAAAAAATAATGTCTCATATATAAAATGATTCAACCATTCCCTCCTATAAAAATGTTCGAAGTATGAAAACATTGTGAAATATACAAATTGATGATTATGTATGATTTTCTTTGAAGAAATATATTTATATTATTTATGAGGAATATACATGTTTCCGTTCGCAAGGGAATCTAAAATAACAAGGTTCAAAGGCATTACAAAGATATAATAATAACATGTGATATGTTGAAATTGAATCCAAATTGGGAGGATAATGAGATTTCTCCCAACTACCCAAGTTGCATATAATTGAAAATGATCATGTATATATATAGAAGAATGTCCTAAATTTCCCTCAAAAAACTGCTAGGTTTCTCTATTAATGTGTAAATTTTCATCGATATTCCATTAGATAATTTGTTAACATATCTAATAAATTTATACTAAAAATATAACATCTATATTATGAGGATTATTTTCCTTAGGCTTATGGATTTATTAAGTTACAATTTTTATGCATATAATGTATAAAATGTATAAAATATGGAACAAAAGAAAATACAATTACTCACAACCATAATTGCTGAGAAGTCTAGGGGAAACAACATAGGATTATTGCTCAAACTTTGATAATTGTTTGTGACGTAATTTTACTTTTGTTAATTTACTTCTTATTGTTATTGATTATTATTATTATTGTCTTCATCAAAAAGCTACCAAACCATAACGAACATAAATACACAGGACAAAAGATATAGGCAATCAACCAGGGCCAAAACCTCTCAAACTCTGAGAGGAAAATCGACAAGAATTTTTCTTCTTATAGAATCTTCAATTGATGAATTCCAAGATCTAGAACCTTAACCAAAACCCTCCAATACCAAGTCAAATTTTTTTTCCAACTTCTTTTTGCACTTCAAATTTCTAGTTGCTTCTTCTTGTGATTTTTACCTCCCTAACATATTCTTTTGCAATTTGGACCTGCCCAATAGATTCTTTTGCAACTTTGATTTCCCCAGAAAAATATTCTGCAACTTCGACATGCCCAAAAAAATATTCTACAGAAACCCTAACCTTTTCATGTGAGAGAAATGATGGTGTGATATTTTTCCTTTCTCCTTTGCTTGGGTATATTATTTCTCCTAGAGAAGTAGATTTCCAAAATAGCTCTTCTTGATTCCATGGCTTTACTTTTGCAACTCAACTTTACTATTGCAATGTGTGCCCTAAATCCTTTGCATGTGTGGATATTATTAGCCCAGAAATGACCCCAAAAACTCAAATTTATCTTCCTCCTTCATCCTATTCTTCTTCACACTCCTTTTCTTTCTTATGATCAAAATTTATTGATTGAAGCGTGTTTCCAAGTGAGATTGAGGTCTCCTTTATATAGGGTTCTCATTGGTTCAAATTTCTCCTTTTAGGCTGACTTGATAATGAGTGTAGGCTGACTGGAATATTACATCATGAATTTGTCTTAGAGGGTTCTATGACTTGACTTTAACTCAAATAAATTCTTTTTACAATATTTTACATCCCCAAATGGGTGTTTCATACATGAAAATGACTCATAAAATCTAGAAGCTCTCAATGGGAGCTTTACCTATAAAATAAATTCCTCTTGAGCATGAAATCCATGCCTCAAAAAAACAATAAAAAAATTATTTTTATCATTACATTAAATACATAATATCTTGATTTCATGTGTCATTAGATTAGGAAAAGAAGTAGATCAGAGAAGGAGAAACAATAAGGAAAAGAAGTAGATCAGGAAATAATGAACTAAGAAAGCATGAAAGAGAGGCAAGGAGCAGAATTACACCATTAGCAAAGGCAAAGGAGTAGAGAGGAGAAACTTTAGAATCAAAGGAGAAAAGGTAGAAAATGAAGTTAAGGTAGAAAAGGAACAAAGGCAATAAAGGAGAAAAAGTAGAAAAAATGGAAAGGCAGAAAAGGCAGCAAAGAAGCAAAGGCAGGAAAGGAAGTTAAGGCAGAAAAGGAGCAAAGACATGAAAACAACAAAGACAGAGTTGTGAATGGTAAGTGGGTTAAGTCATGAAAGGTAAGTGGGGCAAGTCATGAACATGGGAAAAGTCGTAAAAGGGTTAAGTGTTCTACGAACAAAAAGAAAGAAACGAATGAGCACAACCATAGAAGCAAAGTCGAAAACTGGAGTAAATATACAACGAGGACTATTGGATCTGGGCATAGATCAACGACAAAGATTAAATCACAAACCCAGCGGTATTTCACACTTTGGTGATTTTATTGTTTATGTTTAAAGACACTACATGGTAAGTTATTTTATTTGCAATGCGAAGTAGATTAGCAAAGGAGGAGTGAGGATCATTAGATCTGGGTGAGATCAACGATGGAACCTAAATCACACCCAATGGTATATCGCACATCGATGATTTTTTTGTTTAGTGTTAAGACTTCGCATGATAAGTTATTTAAGTTGCGATGCAAAGTGCAGGAGACGACAAGATGACATGGCAGTGATGTGGATATGACGTGGCAGTGACATGGTAGATGACGTGGCCCCGACCCCACAGATCACAGGTATTTTATGATGACGTGGCAAGGTGACGTGGTGGTGACATGGCAAGGTGGCGTGGCATGATGACGTGGAGTTGACGTGGATCTGGCCCACATTCCACACATTTCATGTCGCAAAAGGTAAGATATACTTTTTATTGCTATAATCTAAAACTTTAGAATTTCGATAAAGAGGAGCAGACACGATGGAGCTTCAAAGATAAAGTCTAGATAATTTAAAGTCCGACGTGGGAACTAGTTGCATAATGCACATCGCAATCAGTGATTCTTACAGTTATATGTTAAGACTTCACAAGTCATATGTTTTAAGGTGCGACATGCAATAAGGAGTTTGCTATGATTTGCAAAATCGCTGAATCACAAGTATTATGAAATCTGTAAATTGGTAAAGTTGTGAAGTGCGATAAAGGGGCCCGGATGAGATGTAGTTACAAAGGAAAAATCCAAAGGATTTCAAACCCATATGTAAACATTTTTCTATGTTAAATCACATCGGAGGAGGAAAAGGAGATTATAACGTAAAATCTATGGAATGCCGAAGTGTGAAGTGCGATTTGTGAAGTGGACGCGATGTAGCTCGGAGGTGAATATTAATATATTTCAGGTCCAAGGTTTAATTTTCTTTCCTTGGTTTTATGAAGAAAACCATGGAAGTGGAGGTCAACTCGAGTTACAAAGGAAAGGCTTGAACGCATGAAAAAGGACTTGGAGCTTGTGCAGAATAGTGTTATGGAGTTGCGGCTGTGAGTTAAATAGAAAGGTTGAATGCAAGAGAATGGACTCGGGTAGAGACACTAAACTGTGCGTAGCAAGACTATTGAACATTGTAGTTAAATATAATAGGCAGAGTCAGGAAAAATAAGGGTATAGTAGCACTGTTTGAAACGTAATAACTGGGTCAAGTCGGGCTAAGCCAGTAATGCTGTAGTACAATTGGAAATATAACAACAAGTAGAGAAGACAAGATAAATAGAAAAGAAAGAAGCTGAAAGGGCTGAATTGAAATATTATTGTAAGTGTAAATGTAAATTCATTAATTATTTTATATTGTTTGTGATGCAAAGGAAAGTCTCTGCAGGCATAGGCAAAACTCCATGAGCGTTGTAATGATTATTTCTAATGTAATAAACTAAACTGAAGTGTAAGGAATCAAATGGGTGGAAGGAAAAGAGTCATGCCTATTCACTTCATATTCCCATAGAGAATGCAAACAGTCATGAAGTTATTTGTATAAAATAGGTAATATCCAAGTGAAAAAGGTTGCGAAAACACAGAGAGAGAGAGAGAGAGAGTGCAACAGAATTGAAGAGAGTTGAAGATTGTTAGAAAGCTGTAGAATGGAAGAGAGTAGAAGAATATAAGAAATATGCAAAAGGTTGGAGAGTGAATGAATAAGAGAGGACTGATAGAGATGTTGTGCATATCTGGAGCTGATATGAAGCAGATATGAAGGCTAAAAATGCATCAATGTAGAAGAAGTAAAACAAAGTTGATATCCAGGTAAATCAACATATGATTTTATTGTAGTGTGAGGGAGTTTGTGCTTCCATATCAAGTCGTATCTTGATATTTTTCCAGTTGTATATAGTTGAGGTAGGAGCCTCCTGTGGGTTGTAGCCTGCAGAGAAATACATGGGATTTGGTGCTTCCATTTAAAGTTGTAGCTTGATAGATGTCCAGTTGGAGCTAGTTGAGGTAGGAGCCTTCTGAGGGTTGTATCTTGCAGAAAAATACATGGGAGTTGGTGCTTCCATTTCAAGTTGTAGCTTGATATATTTCCAGTTGGAGCTGGTTGAGTTAGGAGCCTCCTGTGTATTGTAGCTTGCATAAAAAATATGGGAGTTGGAGCTTCCTTGCAAGTTGTGTCTTGTAGAATTTGAGGTAGTAACCTCTTGTAGGTTGGAGCCTACAGAAAATCAGTGGTGAGAGGGATTTGGAGCTTTTCTTTGCATCACAACAATAATAAGATGTGGTTTTCTCCCTCATGGGTTTCCACATATATATGTTTTCTATGTGCTTGATGATTATGTGTTTATGCGATGTTTTAATCTACTTAAGTACTTGCTCTACACACATTAAATTTGTTGATTAATTATGTATTAAGATTCTTATGAACTGAAGGTGTAATTGAGTTGAATGAAAAGAATTTTAAAAGTCCATGAATGTACTAAACTGATTCACCCCCCCCCCCTCTCAGTTTAGCTAAGAGTTCATCAATTGGTATTAGAGCCGGTTCCTTTGTTGTAAGCCTAATAGCTTGAAGGAGATTTGGTTGAGTCATGGACTATCAAAAGGTACCCATGTTGAATACAACAAACATTATTGAATGGAGATATAAGGTTAAAACAGATTTAATGGCTTACGAACCTGAGGTATGGAAGCTTGTATGTGATGGTTACTGCACAGACTCTCCCTCTTTGCAAGAACAACAGTGGAATGCCAAGGAAAAATGTGTGATATATAACAGTCTTCATAACAAGGATATTGATTTAATATTGGATTTAACTTCTGCAAAAGGAATCTAGAATAGATTGCATCTCATGCATGAAGGAGACACTAGTGGATGCATTATCAAGAAGGAGAAGATAAACAAGAAGATGAATAAAAATTCCTTTCAAAAGGAAAAATTTCAATAACATGAGATACCTTCTAGGGTGAATGGATGTGAGTACCATGAAGAAATTACAGTTGAGGAAAAATCCAAACTTGACACAGCCTTAACTGAAATAGAATGATTGAAGAATGAAAAAAAAAACCTTAAGACACTGGTGCAAATATGTTATGAGAGAGAATATGAAGATAAGGAAGAAATTGTTGGCCTGAAGGCACAATTTGAAGAAGCAAGTAAAGTAGAAGACACTTTACTACAACAAATAAGAGAGAAAATTCTGGAATGTGGAAGATTGGAAGAAGAGGTGGTAAGCCCGAGGATGAAATCAGAGAAGGACCAAATTGAACTAATTATGAATATTCCAAAAATGAAAAGCTCTAGATAGTTGGACCAGATTCTAAATGCTCAAAGGTCTCCTCTCATAAAGGCTGGGATAGGCTATGAAGGAGAAACCAGTAATTCCAAGGTAGGATATAACAAGAATATCATTTTTGTAAAAGATGTAAAGGATAATGAATCAGCTCAGAAGATTCCTATAAAATTAGAAGCCATCAAGGAAATGATTTGTAAAGAAACAAATAGAAAAAAGCAAAAACATGAAAGGATAGAGAATGAGAGGAAAAAACAATCAACTGCTAAAGGATCATACGCTCCTAAGTATGAAATGAACAAATTCGAAAGATGTCAAAGGAGGTTCCTTCCTCCTGTGAGAAGTATCACTTGGTTTGACTGCCACAAACTTGGACATACTGTGGCATATTGTAAGACAAAGAAAATCCAGTCCAACCAACTAAATATGCAACCAATGAAAATACTACCTCAAGCAAACAAATGGAGAAGACAATCTATCACCAGGTACACAAATCATTTCCATGGCTACTATTATGCATGCAATGTTTTTGGACATAAACTTTTTGAATGCAAATTATGTTCAAAAGGGAGCAAAAAATATTATACACCAGCTCAAATGTAACTTGGTAAAATAAGATGTTATGTATGCCACAAGCTTGGTGAAAAAGTAAAATATTGTAAGCTACCATATACATTAAAGAAATCTAGATAGATGATGGAATCAAATCAAATTAGACAAAAATGTGAATAAAAAATAAGTGCAGACATTATGAAGAACCCCAACAAAGTATGGAAGGAAAAGAGAAAGTGTGAGCCTGTTACTTCAATAACATAATGAATCCATTATAGTCTCAGGGGTAGCTACTCTAGGAAGAAACACAAATATCCAACCAGTAATAGATAAGAAGCAACATCCCAGGGGGAGATCAGTTCATCAAAATTCCCCATAAAAGTAGTCTAAGAAGAGCTCCTTGGAATAATAAGAGCTAAATGTTCAGGAAGGGAAAGGAAAATTCCTCTGACAGAGAACTATAGAGGAAGACGGATACCTAAAGCATTCAATAACCAACAGGTTGATGGAAGGAGAGAAGGCAGCAAGCAACCATGGTTGTAGAGGGAACAACAACCATGAACATGTAATCTAAGAAGAAAACAAAGCACTAAGTGATGAATGGTTAAAATCACAAAAAATTATGTTTCGTGCTATAGAACTGGAAATATCCATAGAGGATGATCACATTATGCATCACACTGCAAGTGTTAACAATGAAACAAAATTAAGAAGGATGATTAAGAGAAATGTTAATTGATCATCATTATATCATTACACCATTCATCAATAGAAGGTCCCCTTGGAGGAAAGAAGTTAAATGAGTGATAAAAATATGAGTTTCCTGCCCTTTTAGATTCCAAGTAAAGAAATTTAAGATGTATTCCTAAATATCATTATGTCAGAACAGTTGAATTGTATATAGAGAATCAATGATTGGGGAGCAGTCCTAGAAAGGAATATGCAGTGACATTCTTTTAAAAAGAGAATGACAGAATAAGAAAAAGGTTAATAATGCCAGAATCAGATTCTGTATATTGATGATTTTTGTTGAGAACAATGGAGAGCTCAATAGTATAAACTATGAAGGTTGTCTTAAATATGGGTGTATGTGCGAGCTTGAGTGAAACTACTGCATGGATTATCAATTGGTATCAATTGGTATTTGGAACAAGCAGCCTACCTATCAGTAGAATACCAAGTGTTATTAGTGGAGAAGTGGTATGGTACAGGTCCTCAGGATTGGATTATTATGGTAGAAGTACATCAAAGTAGTATTCCCAACGATTATTAGCATTATAGTATATGTGGATTGAGCTCTATATGCTCTGATTATTAAAAAAATATTTTCTGATTGTAAAAATTGGAGAATGTCAAGTTGCATTATTAAAGCATGTAAAGGTCAATGAAAATGCTAAAGGATCATTATCTTGTTTTCATTTGAAGTGTTATATTGAGCATTGAAGAAGTATATGTTCTTGGATATAATTGCATTCCTTTGTCAAGTCAATAAATATATATCTCCAAGGCCTTTTCCTTAAGATCATTCATAAAATTGTGTGAAGTCTTTGTGCTGAGATTTTAATTAAACAACTTGAAGATGTTTTGCTGAAGATCATTATGATAGAACAATTGAAGTATCTGAAGTCTAAAGAGATAGTTGTGTTCATCTTACTATTGAAGCTTAAGAGTCTTTTATTGATTCATCTAAAGCCTACTTCAGCAAAAAGGAATTTCTAGTATTTCGCCATTGTAGGTAGGTTGATCATTGACATACATACCCCCTAATGTCATAAATAAAATTGCATAGTTGATAAGTGAGACTGACTAATTCATTGAATGTATCTAGCCTCAAGGGTTTCTTTTGAAAATACTCTGTACAATATTAAAGTAATTTTGTGTGTTAGATTGAAAGATATTGTCTAATCTTACAATAAGTTGTAAGTTCTGGTTTGATTCATTGTTCACATTAGCTTCAAGATCTTTTGGCTTGTAGTGATTCTATCTTCAAAAGTGTAGCACATATCACCACTATAAAGCAGTAGGGAACAAAAATACAAAACATTTTATGGTGACATGCCTTCCAACATTCTCATGAGTTTGGGATAGCATCAATTTTTTGTGTATATTCATGAAATCTCAATGATTTTCAAAGTGTTCTCCCAACAAGTCTTATACACCAGTCTAGAGCAGCAAGGTATAAAGACAGAATGAAGAAGGCCTATACAAAACTCAAAGAGAAGTAATGCAATGATGGAAAATACACTGAAGAAATGTGTAATGTTGGAAATTGGATATACCAATGCTCCCCGTGTGTTTCACGACATGGATTAATTGCCTCTCATGGATCCTTATCTGTGGTGATGCGATCGTTGACTAACACCTATGGGTTTTGGTCTAATGGCAATCATGATTCCCAATATGTAACCCTTTTCCATTGATGTCAAAGGGGGAGGAAAAGCAAGCAAAGGAAGAAAGACACTTCTCAGCATGAAAGGGGAAGTCTTGGAGGAAGTATTGGAGTGTTGAAGGAAGTGTTGCCATCAATGCCGAAGGGGGAGACTGTTGGAAATATTGTAATTGATGGCAAAGAAGCACAAAGGAGCAACACCAAAACTATCATTAAGGAAAAGGAGAAAAGAAGTAGCAAAAATAAGGAAAAGAACCAGATAAGGAAATAATGCAGTAAGAAAGCATAAAATATAAGTAAAGGAGTAGCAGAGAGGCAAGGAGCAACATTAGACCATCAACAAAGGCAAAGGAGCAGAGAGGATCAACTTTAGAATCAAAGGAGCAAAGGCAGCAAAGGCAGTTAAGGAAGAAAAGGAACAAAGGCAACAAAGGTAGCAAAGGAGCAAAGGCAGCAAAAAGGCAAAGGAAACAAAGGAAGCAAAGAAGAAAAGGAAGCAAAGGAATTTAAGGCATAAAAGGTGCAAAGGCAGCAAAACAACCAAGATAGAGTCTTGAACGTGTTGGGTAGAGTCGCGAACGGTAAGCGGGTCAAGTTGTGAACGGGAAGCGGGGCAAGTAGTGAACATGGAAAAAGCCCTGAACGATTCAAGTGTTCTATGAAAAATAAGAAAGAAATGAATGGGAACAACCAAGGAAGAAAATTCAACAAATTGGAGTAAATATACAATGAGGACTGTTGGATCTAGGCATAGATCAACAATAGAGATTAAATCACAAACCCAATGGTATTTCGCACTTTGGTGATTTTATTGTTTATGTTTAAAGACATCGCATGGTAAGCTATTTTATTTTCGATGCGAAGTAGATTAGCAAACGAGAAATGAGGATCATTAGATCTGGGTGAGATCAATGGTGGAACTTAAATTGCACCCAACAGTATATCACACATTGACATTTTTTGTGTTTAGTGCTAATACTTTGCATGATAAGTTATTTAAGTTGCGATGTGAAGTGCAAGCGAAGAAAAGATGACGTGGCATTGACGTGGCCCCGACCCCACAGATCGTAGGTAATTTATGATGACGTGGCAAGGTGACATGGCAGTGACATGGTAGGGTGACATGGCATGATAACATGGAGATGAAGTGGATCTGGCCCACATACCGTACATCCCATATCGCAAAAGGTAAGAGATACTTATTATTGCTATAAGATAAAACTTGCGAAGTGCGATAAAGAGGAGAAGACGTGATGGAGCTTCAAAGAGTCTAGAGAATTCAAAGTCTGGCATGGGACCCACTCGCATATCGCACATCGTAATCGGTGATTCTTACAGTTATATGTTAAGACTTCACAAGTTATATGCTTTAAGGTGTGACGTACAATAAGGAGTTCACTGTGATTTACGAAATCATAGAATCACAAATATTACGAAATTTGTAAATTGGTAAAGTTGCGAAGTGCGATAAAGAGGCCTGGATGTGATGTAGTTTCAAAGGTGAAATCCAAAGGATTTAAAATCCGCATTTAAACCTTTTTCTGTATTAAATCGTATCATAGGAGGAAAAGGAGATTATAACGTAAAATCTATGGAACGCTGAAGTGCGAAGTGTGATTTGTGAAGCAGACATGATGCAGCTCAGAGGTGAATATTAATATATTTCAGTTCTAAGGTTTCATGTGTTTGCATTGGTTTTATGAATAAAGCCATGGAAGCGAAGGTCAACTCGGGTTACAAAGGAAAGGCATGAACACATGAAAAAGGACCCGCAGCTCATGCAAAATATTGTTATGCAGTTGCTGTTGCGAGTTAAACGGAAAGGTTGAACACAAGAGAATGGAATTGCGTAGAGAGACCCGACAGTGTGTACAAAGAATTTTGAACGTTGTGGTTAAATATAATAGGAAGAATTGGGAAAAATAAGGGTATAGTAGCACTTTTTGAAACGTAATAACTAGGTCAAGTCGGGCTAAGATAGTAATGTTGCAGCATAGTTGGAAATTTAACAACATGTAGAGAAGACAAAAGGACAGCAGGCAGAGACGACAAGATGAATAGAAAAGAAAGAAGTTGAAAGGGCTTAATTGAAATATTATTGTAACTGTAAATGTAAATTCATTGATTATTTTATATTGTTTGTGATGAAAAATCAAGTCTCTGTAGGCACAGGCAAAACTCCATTAGTCCTGTAATGATTATTTCTAAACTAATAACTTGAACTGAAGTGTGAGGAATCAAATGGGTGGAAGGAAAAGAGTCATGAGTATTCACTTCATATTCCCATAGAGAATGCAAACATTAATGAAGTTTTCTATATAAAACAGGTAATATCCATGTGTAGAAGGTTACAAAAACAGAGAGAGAGAGAGAGAGAGAGAGAGAGAGAGAGAGAGAGAGAGAGACATAATTGAAGAGAGTTGAAGATTGTTAGAAAGCTTCAAAATGGAAGAGAGCAGAAGAATATAAGAAAGCTGCAGAAGGTTGGAGAGTGAAATAATAAAAGAGGACTGATAGACATGTTGTGCACATCAAGAGATGATATGAAGCAAATATGAAGGCTGAAAAGGAAGCAGTGAAGAAGGAGTAAAATAGAGCTGATATCCAGGTAAATCAGCATATGATTTTATTGTAGTGCGAGGGAGTTGGTGGTTCCATATCAATTTGTAGCTTGATATATGTCCAGTTGTAGATGGTTGAGGTAGGAGCCTCCTGTGGGTTGTAGCCTGTAGAAAAATACATGGGAGTTGGTGCTTCCGTTTCAAGTTGTAGCTTGATAGATGTCCAGTTGGAGCTGGTTGAGGTAGGAGCCTCTTGTGGGTTGTAGCCTTCAAAAAAATACATGGGAGTTGGTACTTCTGTTTCAAGTTGTATCTTGATAGATGTCCATATGGAGCTGGTTGAGGTAGCAGCCTCCTATGGGTTGTAGCCTGCAGAAAATAAATGGGAGTTGGAGCTTCCTTACAAGTTGTATCTTGCAGAATTTAAGGTAGTAGCCTCCTGTATGTTGGAGCCTATGGAAAATCAGTGGTGAGAGGGAGTTGGAGCTTACCTTTGCATCAAAACAATAATAAGATGTGGTTTTCTCCCTTATGGGTTTCCACTTATATCTGATGTCTATGTGCTTGATGATTTTGTGTTGATGTAATGTTTTATCTGCTTAATTACTTGCACTACACATATTAAGTTTTTTGATTCATTATGTATTAATTTGCTTATGAAATGAAGGTGTAATTGAGTTGAATCAAAAGAGTTTTGAATGTCCATGAATGTACTAAACTGATTCACCCCCACCCTCCCAATTTAGCTAAGAGTTCATCACTCTTATCTTGGATTCCTTACTACACCCTCAAAGAGTATCAGATGTCATATGCTTACCCAATCCTCCATTCTTTCTTCCCAAAGTGAAGAAAATAATGATGTGTCTATCTCTCCCTCTCATCCAAGGAGGATATACACATTCCTATGAAGGAATGTACCCATTCCTATAAAAGGAATGTAACCAAGATCACTATTAACCAGGGACCTGACCAAGTTCCCTCTTAACCAAGGACTTGTTTCCAGTAACTATTCTAGGTGGAGATCATGGGACAATCAACTTCTTGAAGGGATCACTCTTTCAATGTCATGAATTTTGTCTTATTTGTTATGGATCCTTCATTCTTTTGGGACATTTTCATAGGGCATCGACCATCTATCACTTTCATTCATGAATCATGTCGTTCATGTCATCCTTTCTTTCATTTGAAAGTGATCCATTGACTCATATATGGATTTCCTTAATACAAATACCTTCTCCACATCATTTTTTATTCATGATATTTCATCCCACCACATGAGTATCAATTGTAAGTTACATCCACAACCCTTCCTTTAGTATCCTTGTATTAGCTCATCCAGATATTGTCCAAAAATAAAAAATGAACATCAAATTAACATTACATTTATGATGGCATATATCATGACATCTTCTTGTTGCCATATCAACATCCTTCACACATATTATAACATATCCAATATATACAATGTCAAAGTTCTCCTTCTTTTCCAGACTGCATTAGAGTCTTCATATATTTTCCATAGATATTTCACAACCAATCCTTCTAATCATCAGGTGTTGATTCCATTTTCTATGTGACCATAGTTGAATCTTTCACGGTATCTCCTTACTTTCTTCACATATTTCTCCCCAGGAAATTCCATTCATAGTTCCTTCATTTTTTCAACCACCTCATATTCCATATGAGGACTTATTATGTTTATTTCATCTAGTCAATATGTGAACCATTCCTTCATGCATCCTTCCAAAGGAGGAGATCCATTGATCATGCTCAAGAGGTATAGCATTTATCCCTGCCATTTGCAACTATATTACATGTCTCATTTTTATCAAATACATACCTCATTTCTTCCTTTTGGTCATCTAAAATTCCTTCTGGAGCTTCCCTGATGGAAATTTCTTCAATCATCTTGACTTTATTCTCTTCTTTGACATCATACCATCATCACATGAATCCCATATAGGGTGGAAATCTCATTGAGACACTTGCTTCTTCCAATAGATGAATCTTCCAATGAAGATTCCAATGGAGGATCTTGACCATCCTCACCTTGCATATGATATTTTTGAATTATGTATGATGAGATATATACTATATGATTTTATTCCATTCATAAGTTCTACTTATGATTCTAATGAGGTTACCAATAGCTACTTCCTTTTATTGGTGATTTCCATAGACTTGTACTTCAACTATCTTTCAAGATTCTTATGATGATGTCATGAGTTATTTCTTTCATCGTATGCTATTAATGATTCCATCTCCTAAAATGATGCATTATACCATTCTTCTAATATTTTCTTACCATGATGGATATACTCTAAAAAAACTTGGAAACAATGAATTGAAAATAAATAGATGAAGAAGATTATCTCAATATTAGTAGATATATTTTACTTCTTCCTTCTTGGATTTATTCTTTTTAGTTTCTTCCACCTTTTCAATGATATGGGATTCTTCCCTTCCTCTTTTTTTTTTTTCCTTATTGAGCTTAGGAAAATCTCTCTTGTACTTCAAATATTAATGCCAACCATAAAATTGGATCTTCAACGTACTCTTCTTCATTTTCTGAGGACCAAAGTTCCCAAAATTCCCTTTTCTCTTAGAAATGGAAACAAATGCTTGAGATTTCTCATTTGATCCCACATCAATTTTTTATTTCCACCTGGTTTCTTCAATTTTTTCGTAATGACCATAGTTCATTGAATGGGTTAGATTCCTTATTTCCATAGATGCTTGATGTGAAGTTTCCCAATTTCTTTGGTAGTGCATTGAGCACTATTGTATTCATTTCCTTCTCAAACATTATTTATCCCAACTCTTAGAATTGGTCTCTTATTTCTGACACCCTCATAAAGTATGAGGTAATTCCTTCTTCTTTTGATATCTTCATCTTATAAATTTATTGTCTTAATGATATCACTTCTCTAATAGTACTTATATAGAATAATTCTACCATCTTGTCATGTATTTCCTTTGATGTCTCCAACTTTGATACATAGGGTATGAGGGGATATTTGATGAACTCAATGAGAATCATTTGAGCCCTTAATTCCCCTTTCATTTAATTTGTAAGTGATTGAGATTCTTCCTTTGGAGGCTTAACGATTAATCCCTCAACATGTTCCACAACTTCATTTTCTATTTGGATCAAATCAACCCTCTTCTTCCATGCAAGAAAGATTGATGACCCAACCAACTTGTCGCTCCCCTTGCAAAAATACATTTTGCTAAATTCAGTGTGAACATCAAGATACTTACTTGTGAATATAATCCTTGATCACAATATATTAAACTTGATGGCTTCTTTATTTTGATGATGATGTTGAAAAACTAACTTTTCTTCTTGAAAAATATGTCTTCCTTCAAATAGTGATCCTTGACTTAAAGAGAAGGACATCACCTTGATTTTTTTATGATGAAAAAAACTCCTTTATTCTTGCTTCCCTTCGATGAGTAGAATTAAATGTGATTTGATTTGTATATCTATTTAATTTGAGTGGAGGTATGGTATTTTGAGGTATTCCTCTTTGAAGTGACGATTGAGTGAGGTTCCCAAGAACACTTCAAGTGTAAAATCATTCTTTCAACAAACTAGAGTTTTTGAGATATTATTGAGTGACTTCCTTCAAGATTATGACATAATCCTTTACCTTATAGAGCCTTTGATATGAGTGTTTCTTCTTGATGATTGATTTCCTTGATGATCTTCTAGTTCTTCGATATTTGAGTGCTCTTTTTAAGATTCCCTTCTTTGACTTGTCACCTTATCTCTGATACCATGTTGAAAAATGTAGGGGCCGCAACACATGATGATTTCTCGAACTTTGATAATTGTTTTCAATGTATTTTTAATTTTATTTTTATTTACTTCTTCATGTTCTTGATTATTATTATTATTTTCTTCATAAAAAAACTATAAATCATAAATAATATTAAGACAAAGGAAAAAATATATAGGTGATTAGCTAGGGCCAAAACCTTTCCAACTCTAAGGCGAAAACCCAGAAGAATTCTTATTTTGATAGAATCTTTAATTCATAAATTCCAAGACCTTGACCCTTGACCAAGACCCTCCAAGACTAAGTCAAATATTGCTTCCATCTTCTTTCTACACTTGAAACTTCCAGCTACTTCTTCTTGCAATTTCAACCTCCCCAACAGATTCTTCTGCAATTTATACCTACCCAACAAATTCTTCTGCAACTTCAATCTTCCTAGAAAATTCTTGTGCAACTTCAACCTAACCAATTTTTTTTTGCAGAAGCCCTAACCTTTACACATGAGAGAAATGATGATGTTATCTTGTCACTTTCTTCTTCTCTTGGTTAGATTATTTATCCTAGATAATTTAACTTCTAAAATAACTCTTCTTGATTCCCTACCTTTACTTCTACAAGTTGACTTTATTGCGGCAATGTGTTCCCTAATTCTTTCACATGTGTGGAGAGAACTAGTCCAGAAACAACCCCATAAAATTGACTTTCTCTTCCTCCTTCGTCCTCTTCTTCTTCACACTCCTTTTCTTTATTTTGATTGAACTTGGGTGAGTGAAGTGTGTTTCCGATTGAAGTTGAGGTCTCCTTTATAGAGGCTTCTCATAGGTTCAAATTACTCTTTTTAGGATGACTTGATCATGAGTGTAGTCTGACTTGAATATTGCATCATAACTTGGTCTTGGAGGGTTCGTTGACTTGAATTTGACTCAAATAAATTCTTTTTATAATATGTAACATGCCCAAATGGGTCTTTCATACATGAAAATGACTCATAAACCATAGAATCTCTCAATGGGATCTTTGCCTATAAAATAAATTCCTCTTGAGCATGAAACCAATGACTTAAGAAAATAATAACAAAATTATTGTTCTCATTACATTAAATACATAAAATCATGATTTCATGTGTCATTATGAAGACCTAACCTAGTTACATATTTGAACAATAATAACAAAACATATGACTTGGGAAACCCTTTTGGGAGAAAACCTAACTAGAAGGCGAGGCTGGTTTTCTCTCTCTTCTTCTAAATGGAAATGGATGCAAGTAAAAAGAAGTGAAATTAGTGTCCCATGGGATGTTATAGTGAAAAACTATCTATTTTTTCTCTCTCCCTATCCTATCTCAGCTACTCTTCTCATATTTGCAACATAATGCACTCAAATAGAATGGAGCCCATTTTCCTCGTAGTATGTCAATTATAACACATATCAATAGCCTAATATTGGATAGGTTTGACATCTTCAACTCTAAACTAGAATTACAATATTGACTCTTCTGAAGGCTTCTTCATTATGATCATGTGACTACCTCCATGAATATGGAGGATGATATGGCATCCTCTTGAATCATGGTGGTAAAAACATGTAGGTCAAATTGCAGGTGGAATAAATTTTTCATATGGACTTTGATTGAGGGATTCATACATAATTGGAAATGTTTGTTTGTGTAGAATATTTGGTGTGGCTTTCAAGAAACAAATTTTTACCTCCAAAAATTTTTTTTTGATGCCTTAAACTACTTTAAAAAAGGTTTTAGACCTTAAATTTTCCAAATTAGGCCCTCTCATTAAAATGGCCATGTGATTTTATTCCTCCACTATTTCAACTCTGAAAACATCAATGTGGATGAAAAATAATATAATTATCCAATCCATTTCACCTATTCATCTCTAAACATTTTTTGGATAATCCACATGGTACCTTGCTTATGTCCCTTTAAACATGTGAAAAATAAATATGAGTGAAGGTTGAATGTAAAGTTAAACATCGAGAAATTGAGGCTATAATGTGAAATTCCTTATAAGGAAGCTCATTTCATGCATTGAACAACAATGAAATAATATCTGAAATTTAGATTTGTGTAATATCATATTATCATGTCAAAATTAGCACTAGTTTTAGATCCATTATTTGAAAAGAAAATAAAAGAAATCTTGGTCATTTAAAATTTTGAAAGTAATAGTGTGGCTAGAGGACAAATGTATAATTTCACTAGTCCCGCCTTTGGGCGGAGTTCCATCTGAGTTACTATCAAATAAATTCCATGACATTACTTTATATATAACTTTTTCAATAGAATGTTTTATCACTTGGCTTCATTGATATTGATAAAAGGTAGATAAAATGTTTAAGCCTTGAATAATAGACTTCAAATGTAAAGTGTCCTTATCTTGAAATAATCTTTTGTTCCTAGCTAACAAACTCCCCCAAGAAATAATTAAAGAAAAAGATTATACCTCTTGGTTTCCTTATTTAGGCACCAAATTTTTAGAGCTTCAATGAAATTTTTTTCCTTCTAATCAATTTTCAGGCATGTAAATCCTTCAACCTCAATTCAAGCATGTTAATATTTGAAAGAAATAATATGATTCATGTTAGCTTCATTTTCTTGTTTATGAAGAAAATGATGGATTATGTAATTATTAATGAAATTTTTAATTTTTTAGATAATGATTTGAATTTATGTATATAATTTGTAACTATTTATCTTTAAATGATTGGGCATTACATATGGTATTAGAATTAGGTTACAAATCTTGAGACTTATAAACCCTTACATAAATATATATAATTAATCCTTATATACATGTTTAAATTAATTTAAGATTTAATTGATTTATTATTAGTTAATTTAAGATATAATTGATTTATTATTATTATTAACCAATATATCGTATCAAAACTTCATTTCAAGTTTAAAAAATAAATTATGAAAGAAAATAGTACCATACATTTTATTAAAAACCACATTTTATTTAATAAAATTTGATATAAAAATATATAGAAAAGTTATAAATATAATTATAAATTATATGCTAAAACATTCTTTTTATAAAGATAATTATAAGTTGTATGCATGAGATGCTTAATATATATCATGTGATGAAACATGGTAGAAAAGAATTACATGCAATTGAATTGTATATATTCCTTAGTGTTTTTGTATTATTTATTAAAAAAAATATATATATTTTTTTTTAATTATGAAAATAAAAATTACATTTTATAGACTTACTATATAGATAGGCAATCCCAGCCAAGAAATGTCTGATACATAAATCACTATAAAGGAACAAAGTTCCACTAAAATATCCCATGGAAAAATCCCCAAAAGGCCATGTAAAAGGCAGCCATTACATACAAAAATCTATTATTAGCACCCAACAAAATAGGGGGGCGATGAACAAATCGATCAAAAGTCCTGAAGGCGGAAAGGCATTAATAAAATGGAAATATCCAGGGAATAAGGATGAACCCTATTTCCATTTAGGTGTTTTTCTTCAAAACCTAAGAAATGTCTATGAGTGAGTTTGTGAGATTGAGAAGAGCCATTAATGGCAGCTCACCCTCAACCTTTCACCATTAATGATAGACTCTAGAGTTGATCTAGCTAAGCCTCTCAATAATGACAAAAATGACTAGGGAGATTATTGGACAAAAGTTAATGATCTTCAAATCATGTTAAACCTCGTGGAATGATGTGCGTTTTCAACAATTACTAGAATGGCGTTAAAATCAAATATTTTTATCATATTAACGCCAAAATAGATAAGATAAACATAAATCACATTTATTTTAAACAATTAATAACTTTTATAAATTTCATAAAATTGTAGGCTAAAGAAGATATAATGCCTACCATTGAAATTAATAGTGCCTATTATAACCAACAAATTTCAGTCTTGTACCTAGATGAAATATAGGGTAGAGAGTGAATTTTACGTCTATGTCCAATAGGTACATCAATAAGTAATTGGACTCTTATTAAAAAATAAAAATAAAAAAAAACATGAAATATAATTTTTTATTTTATTTATTATTTATTTATTTTTAATTTAAAATTTTAAATTATATATATATATATATATATAACTTCAAA